>APFE031420781.1:313756-342136 GCA_000404065.3 Pinus taeda | reverse complement strand
TCGTATTTCCTTGGCTGAACCACACAATCCTCATTGGCATTACTCAATCCCTTTGATTGTGCAAGATCTGGTGCACAACTATAGTCACAACTGATAGCAATCTGATTCTCTACCACCTGTCTCTGTTGAACTGAACATGCACTGACATGCAACTAAGTTAACTGATGTATTCATTAGTTGTATTATGAGTTAATAAATTGTGAATTAATTAATAACTAATTCACCCAACTCATCTCTAGTCTATTTGCTAGTTAGACTAATACAACCAGTATAACAAAGCTAAACTGAACACAACTCCAGAACACAACTCCATCAACTCCACCAAACTCAACTGATTGAGTTCTAACTGAAGTCATGCATGCAACGACTCAACTGACTCATAAGAAAAGCGTATTTCCTTCTGACAGCTGCATGTGCCACCTCTGTAGCTCAAACTGAAGTGCTCCAAGAGAATAAGATTAAGTTTATAGTCCAAATATTATTGTGAGATAATAATATTAGACTTTTCTATTTTTGACAGCCAGTCTAAAAATAGACTTGATCACTCACACTGTGATCACTCACACTTTCATCAAAAATAGAAGTCCATCTATTTTTCCCAACTTGATCAATCATCCATAAACAACAACCTGCAATCCATAGACATGATCCATATGTCTAAAAATAGTCATAGTCTAAAAATAGACTTGCGCCAAAAATAGCCTGCGGGCCCACTTAGTGAAGGCGACTCTTTTCACTAAGCTCCATCATCTTGTTGCAATCTCAACATTTAAGACATAGGTACAGTGAAATGAGGTTATTAGAGGCTAAGAAGTGGTCAAGCTGAGTAATAATGTGGTGAGAGTGTTACACAACATTTTGCCACTGTCCCTGTACTCCTCATTCCTTGTTCCTAGAGGACCTCTACAGTGAACCCCACATGCTTTCCCTTCATGAAGAAACCCCATAGTGTCCCGCTTAATGAGCATATCAATTCCCTTTTGCACCATTTCCCCTGAAACTTCTGTTTTGCCCTATTTATAAGACCGACGCTAATGGCCCTTGTCTTCCTCGCGCCGATATGCAGGGATTAGTACTGTCCCTAGCACCAACTAGAGTGACTGAGCTTTGCTCCAGTCTTTCCTGTCCTGTTATGGAAAGTTTTTTAAATTAAGAGTCGAAGCTTCTAGCTCTAGAAGCTTCGTAATAGAAGTCTAGTAAATGGTTTGGCTGGATGGGGTCGAGGATGTCAGTTTGGGTTCCTTTACACTATAATGATGAAACTACCTCAAGGGATAAGACCTTCTCCCATGAGAAGAGGATCCATCTCCCATCCATTCATCCTATATAAACCTCCCTTTTTCCCAAGCACAAGCTAGTGTTAATGTTGGTGTGCTAGTGCTAATTAAGTTTGGAGTAAACAACAAGCTATTCATAGTTGTATCTCTCTAGTTGTGTGAGGAAGTGTGAAGCCTAAAGGGAAAAGCCTTAAAACTATCATTGTTGAGGCCATCATGGAATGCTAACAGAAGTGCACGGGAACCTGATTTTGTCAGAGGAGATGACAATGTCAAGACAGTGGTTGTAATATCTTCTTGATTCAATATATATGCAATTATCGATTGATTTCCTACATAATGTGTCATCTCACATGTTTATGTATTATTTTTTATTGACTTGTTAAGTAGGTTGAATTACAATTTGTCTATTATCATAGTTGTTGTTTACTGTTGTTTACTTATTTCAGGCGTTCGAAGAAGGAAACGAGAGATATTTGGAGCGAGCAAGCAAGGTCATCACCAAACGAGATAAGCATACTAAGAGGTAGGCCATCTTAATTGGTTCTAACCTAAGGAAATATTCCATAGAATGTATCGGTTATGGCTAGACCCATCATCGAGCTAGAAGAATTATTTGTGTCAGCACTCATAATTTTACTTCACGACAAATTGACGACTCCACTAGGGAGGAGGAAGAGCAAACTTTTCCTCTTGAGGGTTTCCCATATAACGAGGGTATTCCCGCTAGTTTTCAACCTAACTATGTGTCTTTGGCACAGTTTCTTTCAAGTACACCTAGTGCCTCATCACTTTACCATAACCCTATTTGGGCGTCAAGCACCATTCCTACTTCAGGTTTGTTCATTGCGAACACAACTTCCCAATAGGCTGTTACATCAGTCCTAGTGCAACCCACCATTCCAAACACCCTTGTATCGTCAATCCCAGTTACCCGTCAGGAACATATGACAGTTTCAAAGAATGTCTCTGTCAGTTCCTCCATCCCTCTAGTCAGTGACCAGGATGTGCCACCGCTTGGGGGGCAAAATTTAAATGTTTCTATGGTGTCAGGTGCCACCAATGTGAGTGGCTCACAAGCTCACATGGTTGGTATGAACTAGACTTCTTTTGGTGTTATTCATAACCCTGCTAATCCTACTGGATCAAGCATTGTCCAGTACCAATAGGTTCAGAATCCCGTTGGTCAATCTGGATCGAGCAATGTCTAGTATCAGCAGTCCTATGAGGCTCAGGTCCAATACCAAACTCCTTACATTCTGTATGGTTCTTAAGGAATGGTTAATCAACCTTACACCCTTCATTCTGGGCAGTACATTCAACCTGGCTCGTCCACCTTCCAGGGTGGTTATGGCTAGATTCATTTCGGAAAATTTCTGGGCATTGTTCAAGTACCCTTGCAATAGAAGGGAGAACCTCTACAACAATAAGGGAAACCTTTGTTGCAGGAAGGGCTCTTCGCGCAACAACAAGGGAAAATGATCCCGCAACAAGGTCAATTGCAACAACCACAAGGTTAAACCTTGCAACATTTGCAACAACGTTTGAATTATGCTTTGCACACCTCCCATCCTGCGTCCTCGCAGGGCCAACCTTTGTAGCCTCAGGAACAAATTTTGCAACCACCACGTCAACCCTTACTACATCAAAATCAACCTGGGCAACAACAACCCTTGTATACATATCAGTAGGGTCAACCTTTGCAAGGGCGGGCCAAGGTCAAGTCCTACAGTTGCAGGCCCAAAATCCTAATGTCCTAGGCCAACAGGTCTAGAATCCTTCTGGCCAAGGGCATCAGGTACAAAACCCTAACACCCTAGGTCACCAGGTTCAAAATCCTTTTGGTCAAGGGTAGCAAGTGTAGAACCCCTATGTCCAAGGATAATAAGTGTATCAACCTTATGCCCAAGGACATTAGGTCCAAAATCCTCTTGTTTAGGGACAAAATGTTCATCACCCATATTTTCAAGGACAACAGGTCTAATATCCATATTTCCAAGGTCATCAGGCTCAACAACCTTTTAAACCGTAGGTTCCTTATGAACAACCTATGGCTGAATACTTCTAAGGTATTCAAAGTCAAAATCCTCCCTATGGTCAAGGTAACCCGCAATGGGGCCAACATCAGATGACATATGGCCAAAATCCCCCACTATGGGGCCAAAATCCTTACTAGTAGTGATGGGCTCCTCCGTTCAGACCCGCTTATCAACCTCCTATGCATTTTAACCCTCAATTTCCATTCTTTGCCACACTCGAGTTTCCAGATGTATGTCACCTTACGAATGATCCATTCCTTCATTCGCCATATTGGCCTCCAGTGCTGTCCAAGATACCAAGTGATTGTCCAAAGTTTGATGGGAAAGAAAAAGAAGATCCTCAGGCCCATGTGATGACATATCACCTCCGGTGCTCGTCGAACTCATACGTTGATGATTCCATTTGTCTCCATCTTTTCCAATAAACCCTCACAGGTGCTCCAGCCAAGTTGTACATCAAGCTACCTCGAAGTACTTACCATGACTTCAACTCTTTAGCCATGGCTTTCCTCACGCATTTTCAGCTGCCGGTTCGCTACGAAACTGGCACCTATTTGCTCACGTCACTTAAGCAAGATACTATGACACACATCTCCAATCACATCCATGAATAGAGACATAGACTTTTCCTAATCAAATTTGAGATTGCTGATCAGTTGCTCACTGAATAGTTCACTAAATCATTCGTAGCCCCAATTGCTCGAGATATAGCTATGGGTGGATGCGTCACTGAAGAGCAAGCCATTGCTCGTGCTCGGTACTTAGATCTAGTTTACTCTCAGTCTGGAACTTTGTATGAGTTACTACCGAATGCTCCACGCCATTATCCAATCTTGCAGCATCAAAGTCGCAATTTGTACCTCCTGTCAATGGAGTTATTGGTTCAGTATCATATACCCTTGCTAAATATTCTTCCAAATAGAAGTCGGTCTCAAATGTTATTCTTAATATTTCTTCCCAAAATCCACCTGGCCCTGGTAAAACCTTAGAGGTTCATGCTATCCAGTCTACCACAGTGGACAAATCCTCAAAAGGTAAGAAGAAAGGCAAAGGCAAGGTTAAGGCTGATGCCTCGAAGTAAGGTCCTCCCAAATCGTCTGCTAGCAAATCTTCACAACGGAAACCCAAGTATCCCTGCCTCATTTGCAAGGAAGATCACTACACTAAGGATTGTCCCTGATTATCTGAGGTTAGTCACTTGCTCAAAGGGACCCCCGTTGTCCTCAAAGAGCCATTTCCGTCTTAGTAGACCCAAATGGTATACCAACCCCGATCATCTTCTTCCTCAGAATATCAAGTGTTCATGATGAGTATGCCTATTAATGTGGCTACTAGATTGAAAGATTATCAAAATCCTGCTTCGGCAATTGGGAAAGAGAAATAAGCCACCCCTTCTTCTTCTGCCCCAAGTTTTGGTTCTCTTCATATCGAGTGACATAACCTTGATTTCGCTATATGGCCACCCTCTCGAGGTGTGCTGCGGAAATCCTTGTACAATCCTAATGCCCAAGCCGCTCAGCACTGTAATATTGTTGAGGATTTAGCTCAAGCACCATCAGCTATGTCGACTCTCGAGGTGCTCCAAATCTGCCCATCGCAACAAAAGTATTTGCTGTCAACTATCGGGGGTATCAATCCCACAAATTCCAATTGGATATGTTTTGATCTAGAAAACCATGTTCCGCGCCTCCCTCATCAGATTGCTTTTCTCATTCAGGTAATCATCAATGAGAAGACCATCCACTGGATTGTCATCGATGAAGGTGCTTCCACCTGCATCATGTCAATTGCATGTTGGAAGGCTATTAGTTCTCCTTCTTTGAACCAATCTCCGCACACTTTGGAAGCTTTCGATGGGTGCGATTCGTGACTCTTTGGTGTTGCCATTACTCTAGAAGGCAAGACAATGCAAGTCAAGGTAGAGATTTTTGAAACCAATCTCAATTATAATCTTCTACTCGGCGGAAGTTAGACCCATGCTATGCATGCTGTAGCCTCCTCCTTATTTCATGTGATTCGTTTTCCCCATCAAGGGAAGATTGTCACTGTCAACCAGATGTCTTTCTTTGCCTCTTCCTCCTCATATGGAAATGTTCTATACGTCAAGCACACTGATGCTCCCTATGAGAATGTGGGGGAAGGTATTTTCAAAGATTCTACCTTGATGGGAATTTTCTGCTCCCACCTCCTCATGTTGCCTCTGTCAACATGGTCTCAGTTAAACATGATCCTTGGGTCATACCTTCACTAGATCTTGTTGATACCTGGGGCGAGGTTATGCCGCTTAGTCCTGCTAAATTCAATTATGTGGAAATTTTTTTGGTTTCAAGTTCCACATCCTCTCATTCTTCTATTTTAAAGACCTCTCTCGATACATACTCTCAATCCTCGTGGCTTTCCGCTTTGGAATCACATGATCCCTTAGCCGAGACCTTCCTTTCCAATCAAGGTATCATGGAAGTCATGTCTGTCAAGGAACCACCTTGGAATGATACTCATCATCGCTCCTCGTTCCTGCCTCGTGTGACAGTTATGTTTACCACTTTTGGAGAGTCCTCTTCTTTGTTTCCTTCCCTCCCGCTTCCGTCACTGATCACAATTCATGAAGTATGGTTAGAAGGAAATTTGGGTAATATTAACCAAATGATGCCGATTGATATTTCTATCAAGCCTGGTATCGTTGAACATGTGCATATTGGAGTATCTTGTTCTCCGGATGAGTTCAAGACTTATACTCGTCTATTTTAAAAATTTAGTGATGTGTTTGCGTGGTCCTAAGAAGAAATGCCCGACATTGATCCTAGCATTGTTGTGCACAAAATACCAACTTATCTGCACGCAAAGCTCGTTCACCAACAGCTCCGCCCAGTGCACTCTGGGAAGGCCACCGCCATCAAGGGTGAAGTTGAAAAACTTCTCAAAGTTGGGTTCATCTATCCCATCCCTCTTACAGATTGGGTGTCCAATATTTTCCTGGTGACTAAAAAATAGGGCACTATTTGCTTTTGTGTTGATTATCGAGATCTCATTCATGCTTGTCATAAAGATAACTATCCTAGTCCCTTCATTGATCAAATCATTGATGAATGTGTCGATAGCGAGATCTTTTCCTTTATGGACAGTTTTTCTGGTTACAACCAGATCAACATTACATCAGCCGATCAAGAAAAGAAGACTTTTATTTGTCCATGGGGTATGTTCCTATACAAAAAGCTCCCTTTTAGCCTAAAAAATGATGGGGCTACGTTTCAGTGGGCTATGTCCTATGTGTTTCATGATATCCGCAACATTGCCCAACCTTACTTGGATGACCTTCTCGCTCATTCTCGTAAGCGCCAAGATCACCCAGGCCATCTTCGGTAGATTTTTCTACGTTGTAGACACTATAACATTCGGTTTAACCCACATAAATGTGTTTTCTGCATAGAATTTGGATGACTCCTCAGCTTCATCATTTCCAAGGATGGTATTTGCCTTGATTCGCTAAAGGTCAAGGCCATTGTAAATTTACACCCTCCATCTTCACTGCACCAACTCTAAAGCCTGCGAGGAAAGGCTAATTTTCTCCGTTGTTTTATACCCAATTATGCTGGCCTAGCTACAGAATTTACCTGGTTGCTAAAACAAGGAACGACCTTTGTATGAGATGAGGTGGCCCAAAAATCGTTTGATGATCTCAAGGCTATCCTTGTAAATGATCTTTTATTGCACCCTCCGGATTATTATCGAGATTACTTCCTTTACCTAGCCGCGGCCCCTAGCACCATTGCCATGGTATTGGTCCAAGACGACGATGAAGGCAATGGACATGTTATCGACTACCTTATTCATAATCTCCTTGACACTGAAACGCGTTACGCACAGGTCGAGAAGTTGGCTTGGATACCATCCAGGTTGTTCAATACTTTCGACACTTCATCCTTTTGCGCATGACTATAGTGATTTCTGAATGCAACCCCATGACCTATATCCTGACTCATCAGTTGCTGGTGGGGAAATATTCTAAAGGGATCATGATCTTGCAAGAATTTGATTTGGTATTTACTGCTGCCAAATCTAAGAAGTCACTCGTTTTCGCCAAATTGATTTGTTACCTTCCCTTTAAGTCTCTCCTTGCTGGTGTAGATGAACAACTTCCAGATGAGACTCTCTTCCTGATTAGCTCCCTTGATCCATGGTATGGTGATATAATTGTGTATCTCTAGATGTCCACGTTCCGGTCCATGTTGACTAAAGATTATTGCTGAAGGATTCAGCATCACTCCCAACCCTACCATATTATTGGCGATACTTTATATTGTGTTGGTGTCGATTCAACTCTTTTTCGATCCCTTACGATTGAGGAAGATGAAAGAGTTCTCAAAGATTGCCACTATGGGGCATGTGGTGGTCATATGTTTGGTTACGCTACTACTCAAAAAATCCTTCACAATGGTTATTTCTAGCCGTCTATTTTTAAGGACTGCATCCTTGTTGTTTGTAAGTACCATGAATACCAAATTTACCAATGCAAGATGCGTGCCCCACCCGCTCACCTACACCTGTCATTACCGTTGGTCCTTTTGCCAAATGGGGCATCGATTATATGACATGTAACCCTTGTTCGACCGGGAGGCATGGCTATCTTATCATCGCTGTGGATTATTTCACCAAATCGGTCGAAGCGATGCCTACATACTCTGTAGATGGTAAGATGACGGCTCAATTCCTTTTCAACCATGTTAGTTCTAGGTTTGGCGTACCTCAAGCCATTGTCATAGACCATGGCTCCCATTTCAGAGATTGCATGATGGCTGAGCTGTTACCTGAATTTGGCTTGTGCCACGATGGCTCGACACCATATTACCCTCAGGCCAATGTCCAAGTTGAAGCTGTGAACAAGGTTTTGGTTACAATGCTTCAACATACTATTGGGATGCACAAGTCAAATTGGCATCTCATGCTCTTTTCAGCTCTATGGGCTTACCGAACCTCAACCAAGGACACAACTCATTTCACACCATTCCAGCTGGTCTATGGTCTGGAAGCATCATTGCCGATTGAATGCGAGATTCCTTCACTTAGGTTAGCTGTTGAAATACTCCCCGAAGCATCACCTCAAGGGGAACACCTCTTATATTTAGAATGACTGGATGAGACTCGTTGTCTCGTTGCCTTGGTTGTCGAAGCACAAAAGAAACGAGTCAAGTCCCATTTCAATCGGTCGGTCACCCCTCGCATGTTCTCTGAGGGTGATTTGGTCTTATTATATGACGAAGCTAATGATAAGCCAGGGACAGGCAAGTTCGAACCCATGTGGCATGGGCCCTACATTGTGAAACATATTTTGCAGAAAGGAGCATATGAGCTTATTGATTATGAAGGAAATCCTTTGGATAAGCCCCAAAACAGGCTTTACCTCAAGAAGTACTATTCTTAGGTCATCTTGGATGGTTACTTATGTACATTAGTGTGTCATTCATTTTTGTGCAGTGTGGTTTTGTGTGTTAGTTTTCAAACAACTTTCCTTTTTACTATGCTTTTCTTACTTTGCAGATGTCTGTGACTCCTCACATCGGTTTCGTTGATGGTGCTTACCATAGTACCCAGAACCTATCATCCGTGACATGGGCTATTTATGACCCTAACGGTGATTTGATTGACCTTCAATGTATCTGTCTAGGTCGTACAACTAACAACATTGTTGAATACAGTGTGGTCATCGAATCTTGACATTAGAGAGTTGGTTGTCAATTTGGATTCACAACTTGTCATCCTTCAACTCAACGAGCAATATTCCGTTAGAAACCCTCACATATTGAGAATGTATCTCCGTATTCGTTTACTAGAAAGACATTTTGATTACATTACATATCATCATATTCCTAGGCGCATGAATACATTGACAGATGCATTAGCTAATTATGTCTTGGATAGACATTTTTGAAACATGTGAAAAGATAAAACAAAAAATTTGTACCATAGTAATCAAGAAAATACAACATGTATGTATGGTGATAATGTTTGATACATCAGAACCCCAAAAATAGTATGTGTGTCCAAAATAACATTGGTGGCTCGCAGGCCTCATATATCCGTGGCACGTAGGCCTAAAAAAATGTAAGTGTTGGACCTAAGAACTAATCAACGTGGTGATCGTGGTAGCATGATACATCTTGTGCAACATGAGTCAGTGATCAGTGGATCTGATCCGAGACTCCCACCATGTGTCTCTGGTATTGACGAGGAATGTCTCCTACCCGAGCATACTCTGGGTTACCATGAGTCAACCCCTCAAGGTTCCTTGCGATCTCCTCCTCGTTGTCACTCCCCTCCTGATAAGGAGTGACAAAATCAATCGAGCAGAGGATATGCTTGGCTATTAGGGAAATCCCAGCAGGCCACTCTGGTCTGACGTTTGCATTAACAAGAGAAATGTTATAAGCACATATATACCAGAAACAGTTAAAAAATATCAAAATTAAAAGTTTGATTTTTACCTTCATCGTCAAAATCCTCTCCATTTGGTACGGGCATGTCTAGATCTCCATGGAAGTTAGTGCCACTGTATGAATATTCCTCCATGATTATCTTCTATCATTGCAGCCATGAAAAGAATCTAGGTTTGTATGACATGTTCTGGCCCCCAGTGATCCTGGGCATCAAACAACTCCAGTGGGCCATCCGCAGGTCGTGTGGCATAGGAGGATCTACCTCAGTCAGCTGATACTGGAACAGTGGCACCTGTTCTAAGAAAAAGGTCATGAGAACTGATTCGAAGAAATATTGCTTCAGATTCCTGGCCTTAACTTTGGTCAGCTGGCGCTTTATGTTGATCTTCATGGCCTCTTCCCAGTTGAAGATCGTAGGTGATGTACAGTTGATAACATACAGGAACTCCAACTTGTTGGTCTCATGTTCTGCCTGGGACTCCACCACTCTGTTGATGGTCAACAGAAGCACTCTCAGTGTCAGATCTTGAATGCTAGAAATCTCAATCTTCCCACTCTTGGATTTCAGGGCCTCAGGGCAGTGCTCAACAAGGGATGAAGATATGCTTGCCCCAATTGGTTGTGACCCATACAAGTTGACTATTTCCCCTCTTTGGGACAATCCAATGATGAAATATATATCCGATGTTTCCATCTCCAGCTCCTGGTCACCAATGACAAATATTTCCCAATTTATGTCCCAAAGACTAATTAGGTACCAAATCAATTGATGTTGGGCCTGCATCCCAGGCATGAGAAATAATTTGAGGAGCCCACGAGCCCTCAAGGTTTCCAGGAAATTTGGATCATTCAGTGCCTGGGTGTCCACATCCTGATGTTCTCGTTCTTTCCAGTCCACCATTTTCAATGATTCTTTCCTGCAAGAGCCATTAATTTGAGTCAACAATCATGCTTAGCCCATAAATTTTAAGTTTTAACGGTGATGCTATGAATAAATAGGGTTTTTCCCTATTCATGACGTCGACACACCTATTTTAAAAATAGTTGCACCGATGACATGATAGGCTTTGTTAATCATCCTTAGCTGATGCGATTCCGTGCCCCAAAGTCACTCCGTCTGAGGGCGAAAAACCTTTTGCAAAACCCCCTCAAAAAACAAAAAAAAAAGGTTAAAAACAAGAATAAAAGACATGAAAATGGAGCACAGGGCTTTGGCTCTTACCTGTAACTGGCGGCTCGATGAATGACCTCCCGGATCTCCCGCAATTTGCTCCAGAACAATTAGGGAAAAGTGAGTAAAAAGTATTCACAACAAGGTAAAATAGTAAATGGTAAAAATATATTTACTTTTCTCCTTTTTATTCTTTTTTTTCATGAAAATATCAGGTTTTTGTAAATATTTTAACCTATTTTGCCTCAAGAACTAGATAATACACTTTATCTTTTTGCATAGCGGCAGGTGATGAATGTTCGACGATGATGACGAGTCACGTTTTAGCTCTTTTCTCGACTCGTTAAGCTCATATGAAAATATTGCTGAGTATTTTTCCCTTTTGACTTGTAAAAGAGAATAAAATGGGGGGTCCACTTTTAAGCTCTTTTCTGTCCCTTTAAAAACGAAAAGATGGCCGATCCCTTGTTGTTTCAAACTCGTTAATGGATGCGAAACATCATATGCCTAATATAAGTTTACCCTTTTTTTGAGCTGGAAGGCACTAGTTACAAAAAAGGTACTCCTTGACTGAAATGGTCAAGCAGTTCTTTGAATTATTGTTTTCTACCTTTTTAAGCTCGAGAGACACAAATGTACAAAAAGGGACCATGTGGAGTTTTCATTTTCATGTCTTTTTCAAACTCTCTAAACATGAAAAAGATACCAAGTTACACCTTTGTTGGACTCGTTAAAATATTAAACGACATTGAATTTGTCACCATGACGAGCATGAGCTTCTCCTTCCTAGGGCTTGTTAAACTTACTAGGCCGGATTCGTCCGAAGGATGAACTTACAGTGCAAGCATATGCTATCCCCTTCAAGCTTACGATTAAAAATAATTGGGGTACTTGCCAAAAATGGTGGGGGAAAATTTGGAAATCTAATTAGTTGTTTCGGCAGCTCACTCTTGAACATGACACTTTCTACTTCGTGTCAGGTTGGGATATCCTCCTTTGTATCGTTGACTTTCCTGGTTTGGGCCATTTATTTTTGCCTTCCATTTGATCTCTGCCATGTCATCATGACCACTGATCCTATGGATCCAAAAGCTTCCAAACTTATAGTCGTGTCGTTGATATGTTCAAGACTTGTCCTTCTGCAGTTACATTTACCTCTAATTCTCTGTATCATCCAAAATCATTTTGCATCCTTTCGTCTCGTGTCGATGATGTGGAACACATTATGGACCTCCTTTGACACAGTCGTTTGCCATCGACTTCAGCTCATTATCCGGGAAGTTGACTGAGAGACTCCCTTCCAGTACCTTAGAGATTGCATGCTCTAATGGCAAGTTCTTCACACTCGACGACAAGTTCACATCATTGGCTTTTGATTGAGTTATTTCATAGGTGTTCGACATCAATTCCTTTGTTCACATTCCATGAATTGTGTTGATAGTACCTTTAGGACCATTGTCATTATTGGTGGTTTCTCTTGCGCTTGTTAACAATTTACATCGTTGACTAATAATCATGTGACTTTCTAGCATGTTCGACGTCAACACATCTATTTGCATGTTAGAATTTGTAGTTTAATCGGGTCGTGTTAGAGCATAAGAACTTGGACTTAGATCCCAAAAGTCTTGGTTGCGAAGTGATGTGACATGGTTATGTTGATATGCATGTCTCTTTTAGATGGATGGTTGTGACCATACCACGAGTTATCATATGTGATCCTTCTCTTTATTGGATGGCTACGACCATACCTTGGTTTCATTATGATCCTCAACAGAGGACTACACCCATACCTGGATCCATTTACATGATCATTCTCTAGATGGCTGTGTCCATGCCATGATTCATGTATCATTTGACAGAGTTCTGAGTTATGTATGTATATCTGTACTTTCTTACAGGTTTTCCGACAACAGACTATTGTTCCCGCCACTAATTCATAAAGCATTTCATCCCTCACTCTAGTTCAGCCTTCACGCTTTAGGGGGCATCTGTTACACAACATTTTGTTACTGTCCCTGTAATCCCCGTTCCTTGATCTTGGAGGACCTCTTTAGTGAACCCCACATGCTTTCACTTCATGAAAAAGCCCCCATTGTGTCCCTCTTCACGAGCAGATCAATTCCCTTTTGCACCATTTCCCCTGAAACTTTTGTTTTTCCCAGTTTACAAGACTAACGCTAATGGCCCTTGTCTTCCTCTCACCGATATGCAGGGATTAAAACTTTCCCTAGCACAGACCGGAGTGACTGAGCTTTGTTCCAGTCACGCCAGTCCTGTTATGGATTTTTTTTAAAATTAAGAGCCGAAGCTTCCATCTCTAGAAGCTTTGTAACGGAAGTCTGGTAAATGGTTTGGTCGGATGGGGTTGAGGATGTCAGTTTGGGCTCCTTTCCCCTATAATGATGGAACTACCTCAAGGGGTAAGACCTTCTCCCATGATAAGAGGATCCATCTCCCATCCATTCATCCTATCTAGACCTCCATTTTTCCCAAGCACAAGCTAGTGTTAATGTTGGTGCGCTAGTGCTAATTAAGTTTGGAGTAAACATCAAGCTATTCATAATTGTAGCTCTCTAGTTGTGTGAGGGGGAAGTGTGAATTTAGTTTAGTGTGAAGCCTAAAGGGAAGAGAATTAAAACTATCATTGTTGAGGCCATCATGGAATGCTAACGGAACTGTGTGGGAACTTTGTTTTGTCGGAGGAGAACGACAACGTCAAGACAATGGCTGTAATCTCTTCTTGATTCAATATATATGCAACTACCGATTGATTTCCAACATAATGTGTCATCTCATATGTTTATGGCTTAATGATTCTTAACTTGTTAAGTAGGTTGAATTATGATTTGTCTATTACCATGGTTTTTGTTTGCTGTTGTTTACTTGTTTCAGGTGTTCGAAGAAGGAAACGAGAGATAGATGGAGCGAGCAAGCAAGGTCATCACTAAAAGAGATAAGTGTACTAAGATGTAGGCCCTCTTAATTGGTTCTAACCTAAGGAAATATTCCATAGAATGTATTAGTTGTGGCTAGACCCATCATCGGGCTAGAGGAATTGTTTGTGTCGGCACTCATAATTTTACTTCACCACAGAGGGCTTGAGTGCTTATTGTTCTAGGTGTAAAGCAATTTAGAAGGCTTGACATAAAAAAGGATAAGGGAAAGCATTAAGTACTCCATATTTTCTTGGTAGACATCATGGGCAACAAAACCCCCTTGTTTCTCCTTTTGGCCAAGAGAAGTGTTGAAGTCCCTACTAAGGATACAATTTCTTCCATAGTCATAGTTTCTCAACTCCGCTAGGGACTTCCAACACTCCTGCTTTTCTTGAAAATGAGCTGGCATATACACATTGACTATAATACATGTATGATGTAGCTATAATATTTTAAAGGTAGTTTTTATCCAATGGGTTGTATTTGTAGAACTTACCAGTTGATTCATTGTTGGATTCCACATTGTGCAATGACCTCTTGAAGCACCTCGCAAGCTTATCGCTACAATGTGACTTTTCCCCCAAATTTTAAAGTGAATGGAAGAGATTTATGCCTCGCCTAGCTTATTCTCTTGGAGAAGGGTCACTGTTGGTATTTCCTCTTGAATTAATGATTTTGTTTCCATGAATTGTTTCCATGAACCAAGTCCCCTACAATTCCAAGAGATGATATTCATTATTTACTTTTTGAAGATGATGTCCCTTTCTAGGGACCTGCTATATTTCCTTTCTTTCCTCCTTTGACCCCAATATATGCTAATTTCCAAGGAATGATGTGTTGAAACCCTAACTCTTTATCTTTTTCAGTTTTCTCCAGCCAAATATCTTTATTGGTTTTGCGACCTGATCTTCTAACCTTTCTGGTTATGTCTTTGGCCCTCACAATTTATGATTTCTCGTCAACTGAGCTTGCAGGTATTGCTAGTATAGTCATTTCCTTGGAGGATAAGATTCCTTCTTCATCCTCCTCTTTGTTCATGGTGTCTTATGAGCTGTTGTGTATTACTTTACTTGGAGGAGTCCCTTTCTACTGTTGCGTGGAAAAATCTTGCTTTTTAGACCCATGACCACGAAGGTCACTTTTCCTTGGGGTTATATGGGAAGAACTGCCATCTACTGGAGCACCGAAAAGGGCCACATAGTAGTTTTCAGTTGTTCCAACACCCCCACTGTGCATAAAGGTCCCCCGGGGGGGCATCATGCTTGCTTTGACTCAGACCCACATTCGGGGGGGTGGGGGCAAAACATTTTCTCTAGGCACATTATTTTGTCTGGTGTTTCCCTTTCTTCATTTAACTTGCTACCACTTCTCATTCAAATTTCCATGCTGGGGGTTGGGATTTTGGGCAGCTTTTGGCGAAATGGGCATATTCATGACATATTTTGAATTTGAAAGGGAGCTAATCATAAACCACTTCTTGTACATGGTTCCAACTATCCATACAGAGGCTGACTGCAATAGGAAGGCCTTTTTCCATATCTACTTCAACACAGATCATTGCACAACTAAAGAGTCCATCCTTTGGCTTTGCACAATCAATGTACTTCCCCAATGAGTTTTCATTCAGTTAAAAGCTTGCATTGTTCTAGCAATGAACGGGGAGTTAAGGGAGTTTCACCCAAATAGGAAATGAAGAGGGGACATCACATTCTGGGTTGAAGCTAGGGCTCCACCTATCCAAGTAAATTCCCGGGCTCCCATGAAATAAGGGTTGCTTTTAAAAACCAAATCTCGGTACAGTTTATTCTCAAAGTAAAAAGTGAAAAAACCTTTACTGTAGAAAGAAAAAATTACTTCTCCCTTGATGAGTGGCTTCGAGTTCTTCTCAATCCAAGGTCGAACAATGCACGGAGAGGGCCAAATACGCAAGAATTGATCTATAAGGTCGCAATTAGCGAGCTGCAATGCATGGGAATGAACCTGGGGGGTTCTGATCTCAATCTTCATAATTTCATCAACCTTTTTCACAAAACGTAAAGGACCTTGATTCTGAAACTTAGGTGTTGTTGCAACTAGAGAGTTTAAAGTCATGACTTCCTTGGCTAGAGTGGGATTTAGGGCCGACGCAAGCATGAGAGCTTGTCCGGCCAGAGGTTGCGGGGACGATTCTGCTTAGGATGGGATATGATGAGGGGGAATGGGGTCTGTAGAGGGCGAAAGGGAAGGTGGAAGGTGATCAATAGGTAGCCATGGGGTCAGACATAGAGGGAGCTCTCAAATTATATTTACAAAAGGCCTCACAATTATGTTAATCAAAGAAGAATAAGTGTTTTAGTGGTAATGACATTATTGAAACCATAACTTTAACATTTTATTTAATCATTAATGTAATTAATCATATTTATCAATCAATAACTTTTTTCAAAGCATGTAAAAAAAATTAAGCATCTAGGAATATGTGGCGTTGATTCTTTTCTTTAGTTTTAAAGGGAAGGAATTAAATTTAAACATTCATGGTCAAAATCTGCTGACTTTCGATTAACTTTTTTTATTATTATTACAATTCTTTCTATCTAATGGTACAACTCTATTAAGTATCTAATACATATGTTGAATATTTACATGCTAACGTGACAATATTGATCACTAATTTTGGTTGTGTTTATCGTAGAAGCATTCAAGAGGTGTTCATCATGCAATATTCTTAGCACACATGATACGATTGCATGTTAAAATAGTTTTCGAAGGATATGGTTACAAATAGAATCCTCTCATGTGTTGTATGGTATTGTTCTGGTAGTTGCACACCATGAGGGATTATCATTTAGAGAAAAAGTGTAAAACATGTAGCATTATTGATAAGTAAACAATGCACTATTTGTTCTATATGTGAGTAGTAAGAACGTTTATACAATATACAATACAATCATGTGGCAATGATGCACAAATTTCAAATACTATAAAATGTGATAATAGTAAACACATTTGGACAAAATATGATCCCATCATATAGTTCTTATTTCTGAAGTACTTCCATGCTATGGAATTAGAACCTCTTATTTTTCTTATTTATGTATATTGGATTTAACTCATATCATCGTAGCAACATAAATGAATACAAGCAAAACATATATTGTTAAGGACAATGATAACTCTTCTAAGAGGCATGTTTCTATTTTATTTATTGTACTTTGATTATATTTTCATTACACAACCCAACCACATTTTTTTTTGCTTTTTGGCCCCACTGCTTTTTGGCTATATTTTTTAATGTACCATAACTAAAAGCAAATATTTTTTAATTTAGAGGAAACATATGAAATTTAGAGATTCAGATCTAGAACAACAATTACAAGGAAAGACAATGCTTTGAACATTTCTACAAAACTGTTGTATTTGCTCAAATTAAAATCTATTTAGAATTTTTGTAAGCTAGTGATGATTTTGCCTTATCTTATTATGTATTCATTAAACAATTCTTAATTAGTTTCAATTATAATGTCATTTTAAGCAGTGATTTCAATGTATTATTTGTGAGCAGGAAAAAATTATCGAATTTGAATGATCTCACAGTAGAGATTGGTAGGAGTGTAGAGATAGCAATGATCAGTACTACAAAAATAGATATCACAATAGACAAATGATGAAAATGAATTCTAGGGTCTCTTCGTTTTCAATATTTTTTACGAGTTCGATCTTGGACCTGTGGGTTATGGGCCCATGAAGCCATTCTGAAACTTCTCACAGTCTTCTCAACATGACTGCGCAACACTTCCCACTGATCCAACCACAAGGAAAGACATCTCTCACCAGGTAGCTGCTTCCCGATTCTTCATCTGATTCATCTTCATCATCATTTATATCCAGCAAAATCTTATCTCGTTGTTTGTGAAAAACGTCCACTTCATCATCCATGTCCTTTTCTGTGAAGGATTTGACTTGATTTTGGCCGGGACGCTTCTGTCTTTTCCCAACAACCTCCTGGCCTGGGCGTTTCTGTTCTTCGCTGACGAACTCTCTTCTTTGCTTTCCTCACCCCTTTCATGTTCTACTCGCAAATCCTCCTCTCTTCGTTCATACTCATGTCAAAGCAACTTCCTCTCATCATGATGATCATCAAAATGACTAGATCCAATACTTTGGCGATCTATCTGACTTCCAATACTGCCACCATAACCTGCATTCCAAGACGCACCAGCAACAAGGCCTTTACCAGAGCTATAGTCTCGTCCAGGTGGCAAGCTGACACCATATCCTACATGAAGCTTTGACGCCTGCATTTCCTCTATCGCCATTTGGTTTTCCCTCGAGGTCAACAACCAGAGTACGAGCCCGGAGAGTCTCTATTTCCCTGTCTTCATCACCGGAGCTAGCAATGTGCAAGGCAGAATCTTCAGGATGCTTCTTACACTTTGCTTTGGCCAATATTCCGAGGATTAAATCTGCATTGGCATCCTCTTCATCTCATTCAACATCATGACAACTATAAACAAAATACCTGAAAAATGAAAACACTTTAAACGCCTAAATGATGGGGACAACACTTTCCAAAGTTGGTGTTGGCATTATGATGCATGTGTTGTACTTGATGGCAACCCTCTCATAGAAGATCATCTCACTTGTATACATTCAGTAGATATATCAGATGGGATAGAATGCATGGGTTACCGGACAGCAAAAAGAGATCAGATGGCAGTTCACAAGTAAGCTTTGCCATCAAGTCCAAAGGGGGAGATTGTTGGCATTATGGCTAAAGTGTTGTCCTTGATGGCAACCTATTCAGGTGATGGATCACTATACAATAGGACAGTAGCAGAGCTTGTGTACAACAGGACAGTAGCAGAGATTGATGATCAGCTATCAAATATTGGAGAAAATAAGAGGTACGCAGGTACACCTTACATAAGGTGCGTACACGCAGGCCAGTGTTACATAAAGTGCGTACATACCCACTGGAAACCCATTCATTGGGTGCGTACCCCAGTGCACACATTCCAAGGAAGTTAAGCGCCCACACATGGGGTTTTCTCATGGTATTTAGCCAACAGTATTGGGTTATCATGGTTTTGTTCCGTGGTATTTATTATTTTATTATTATTATTGAGCCCCATGATCCTTGACTTAAGGAAGAGCTTGCCTATATAAAGAAGAGGAGATCATTTGCCTTAGATGTGCTTTTGGGTTGAATATCTTAAGAAGCTAGATCTGAAGTTCTAGTGTTTGGTTATGAGAGATGTCTAGATCTAAATAAGGCGAATCTACTGATGGATGGAGATCTCTTCGGCGCATGTCCAGATCTGTAGATCTGATTGTCTGGGTTGTTCTTGAAGTCTCGAAATTATCTATACCCGGAGGTACGCTGGTCCAGTGAAAGAAAAGTGCGGAGATACGCAGGCACAGAAGCGCTGCAGGTGCGCAGATACGCAGGAGAAGAAGCACTGCAGTTGCGGAGGGACGCAGCCATTTGATTGGAGACAGAGCGCACATACGCAGGGAGACAGTAAGGCGCAGTGCGCACATACGCAGGGGAAACAGTTGCATACAGTGCGTACATACGCAGGAGCGAAGATTTTCAGGTGCGCCGGTACGTAGGCACAGAAGGGCTTCTGGTGCGGATGACCGCAGGCAGTTCAATGGACTCAGAGCGAGGTACGCAGGCTAGCAGTTGAGCAGAGTGCGTACTTGTATGCAGGCTAGCAGTTGAGCAGGGTGCGTACTTGTAAGCAGGCTAGCAGTTGAGCAGGGTGAGTACGTAAGCAGGCTAGCAGTTGAGCAGGGTGAGTACGTAAGCAGGCGAGCAGTTGAGCAGGGTGCTTACTTGTCTTAAAATCTTTGTTTATCATTGTTGTGCTCTGGGTGTTGAAGTAATGTCTAGTTTATGGTATTATGATCTTATGACAGCCGTATGAGAAGTGATTGAGTGATCTGATGAACTAGATCTGATTGATGACTCTCATTGTATATGTATTGATCTAGTGATTGAGTGATTCAGAAAGTTGTTTGATTATGAGCTTCAATGTGGTTATTGGGTCCAGTATGAAAATTGGATGAAATGTGGCCCTTTCAGATTATGTGTTGTGCTTCAGTGTATCCAGTGTGAAAATTGATGAAACGTGGTACCTGGAGGCAAGAAGGTTGTAGGTCAGCACCTACGTACTAGTATCTAAGCTAGTACAAGAGCTAAAGGAAATCTTTGGAGCATTGTAGCAGGTAGTAGCCTGCGTACTAGTAAATGGATCGGCTAGTACAAGAGCAAAAGGGGTTGTAGCTCCCGTACTGGTATAAGGCTGCACCAGTACAAAATATTGTAAAAGGATTTTCTTATTAAGAAGAAGATTGAGATGACTTGCAGCAGGTGGTTTTCTCCCGCATTGGGTTTCCACCTTATATCATGGTGTTCATGTGTGTGCCTTATGTGTGATGATCTATTCTATGTTACTGCATCTGTTAACTGATAATATGGTTGATAATGTTCTAATGCACTCATTTTAGATCAATTAACTTAATCATAAGAAGTTGTGGAAGTAGCATATATGAATCAGAGTTTGGAAATGACAAAGTTTTATTAATGTGATAATACTGATTCACCCCCCCTCTCAGTATTATTTCCAACAATAGGCCTTAGAGTGGTCAAGTTTTATCATCATTCCCGGGGCTTTGAGCTGTTTCAAAGAGTAGACTACTTCCTAAGAGGTAATAATCCCATCTAGGATTTGGGGGCCTTCCACAAAGTCAGTTTTTTTATAAGTTTGGGAAGGAGGGATTTGAGCCTTTTGACCATGATAGTGGCTATGATTTTGTATATAACATGACAAAGAGAAATAGGTCTGAACCCAGAGGGATCCTCAAAATGAGCTACTTTTGGAATTAAAGAAATAAAAATAGAATTCAAACCAAGGCTTACCTTTTGAGACTACCAAGATTCCTCCACCATGTTTAAAACATCTTATCTAATGAAGTTCTACGTCACTTGAAATAATTCAACAGTAAATCCATTTAGTCCTGGAGTTTTGTTTTTGGCCATTCCTTTAACTACTTCCTCTACCTCCTCCATAGTGACTACTCTCAACAGGGCAAGGTTTTGATCTCAGTTGACCAACTGCGGAATGTGCCCGGTTATTTGCTGGATGGCTTCTGATATGTCTAGTATCGGCTCGAAAAGAAGGGTTTTAAAATGATCTATTAAAAGGTCCTCCATTTCCTCATGTTGGGTGAGGCGATTCCTTGTTGAATCCTTTGAGGAAAAGATCATGTTTTGTTGCCAGTGTTAGATCATAGACTTATGAAAAAAGGTGGTGTTCTTCTCTCCTTCTCGAAGCCATTGGACTCGATATTTCTATTTCTAGATGATTTCTTCATGTTTCCTTCTTTCCTCTATTTGGTTACGGACCCACCCCTCTTTAATTACCAACTCCTCTTATCAGCCTTCTAGGATCATTCTTTATTGTATTCCTTACATTTTATCTTGCAGTCGGCTTTTCTCATCCAGGATGTTGCCATAATCATATTTATTCCATCTTTTGATTTGTTTTTTAAGATCTTTTAGTTTGATTTGAAAAGTATGCATGAAATTTTTGCCTTCCGATGTACTGGCTTTCCACCAAGATTTCATATTACCCATGAAAGTCTAGTCCTTGAGCCAGAATGATTCAAATCTAAAAAGGTGGTTTCAAGGGGCTAGCTTGAGGTTTATTTCCAATATTATCGACCAATGATTTGATATTGAACAAGAAAGGATGGAGTCCTCAAAGAAAATATCTATGCTTACTGATTTTTCATAAATGAGAAACCGATCTAGGCATGAGGCCACCTGATGGATTCCTACCCAGCAATTGTTCCAAGTATATATTCCATTAATTGTTGGGATATCCACTAGTCTCATATCGTGGATCATATCTCTAAACTCTTCCATATCAGGATCTAGCTTGCTTATTCCACCCTTTTTTCTTCCAGCGATGAAATAATATTTAAATCACTACCAAGAATCCAAAGATCCTCTGAACATATCCTTCGAAGCTTTCTTATATTTTGAAGGAAAGTCGTTTTTTCTCCTCGAATGTGGGGACCATAAACAACCGAAATTATGGCCCAATCTCGGGCTCTGATATGTTTGAATCTCCCCAAGATAATCCTAGGGTAACTTAACTAATCATCAAAGATTATCTCCATATGGTTCCATAGAATTGCTAGCCCTCTCGCTCTTCCAAGAGCATATAATTATATGACCTTGTAATGGGGCTTGTGACCTTTGATGATGTTCTTCAGCCGATCTTCTGCTACCTTAGTTTCTTAAAGAATCATGATGCTCAGTTTCTCCTATTTGATCCTTTCCTTAAGATACCTTTGTTTTCCTCGTCTGTTTAGGCCTCTCACATTCCAAGATACAATTATCATTGGGAAGACTTGTTGATTTGGTGGAAGAGAGCCGAGAGTGGTACCACCCTTCCTGAGTTTACTAGTAAATCTCCCACCATTTGGATCGATTCTCGCAAATTATTTCTTCCTTTTTTCTTACCCCCTTTACCTTATATGATTTGGTCGAGTTTCGTAGGGGTTTGGGATCTCATAATTTCTTGTTTATCCCCAGTTCCTTGGATTTTCTTAGCTCGATACTTTTGAAATGTGTCTTGGTAAAACCTCTTTTGGTCCTCTAGTATGAAACGTTCATCCAAATTTTTCCATTCGTTCATCATCCATTTGAGGACTAGTTCTTTGGTGCTCAGATCATCCCCTGCTCCATCGATTTCCATGATCTCTTGGGCTTTTTCCTTGTCATCTTCATCCCTATCTGCTGACTCTTCATGGGATTTTCGCTTTGGTTTATTGTTCCATTTGGGAATGGCCCTCTCCTCTTCATTGAATGTTGATTGACCTTGTTCCTTCGACTATTCATTTCCCTCCGCCAATACTTCATACCTATTATCTATGCCCTGATTTTTCTTTTGCATTTTCTGATTGCTGATTTGATTTTATTTTGACTCTTCTTTTTATTGGTCACAACTTGGAACCCCTCATTCTCGGTCTGTGTCTTAGGGTTTTCCTGATGGACTTCTTGTACCATTGAACCCATTTTATTTTTAGGGCATTCTCAAAACAGATGTCCATACTCATGGAATTTCCGACAACGAAAAGAAATATGCTCATAATCCAAGGTCTGTTGTCAAACTTCATCTTGATATTCTAGTCAATATAATCTGACAAAGGCTCAGTGATGTTCATATAAACACATATCTTTTCATATGAGGTATAGAGCCCTCTTTGCATGGAATCAACCACTTTAACAAATCATCCTATGGAGTTTCCAATTCCTTCAAGGATCTCTGGATCCCAAAAATCGACTGGAAGGGTAAACAACCGGACCCAAACTGGTGTGCCCATAAACTTTTCCTGATCGTAGTTGTAACGTTCCTCCCAAAATCGCATGAATAAGCCTACATTATAAAATAAATATGGCCCATTTTTTAAAACCTGCTCCTTGTCCTCCAAAATGGTGAATATCACAGTTAAAAATCCTTTGGCTCCAAGCTTCAGATCTATGTGACCTTTTAGTTGCCATTTTAATTGGATACATTTGATAATATCCTTCTGTGATGGCCAAATCCATATAAATTTGCATATTAAAGCATGGTATTTCATGTATTTATGATATTCCTCCAATTTATCATTCGAGATCACAAATATCGGTTTCTTGGTAGGTATTGGCCCCTAATATGAGCCTGCCATTGCACCCCCATCACAGGGTTTCCGGTGTTACCGTCGTTCTGATTTTTACCCCCAGATGAGCCACCCTTGGCGTTGGTTTCTCCTGCCACTACTTTGTTGTAGGAGCCCCCCTCCCTCCCTTGCTAGCTCACACATCCATCTACCATTGGATGATGATTGGGGAGGGATCTTGGTTCAAGAATGTCAAGTTTGTATCAGATTTTTAAAAATTTTCAAATTTTTTCAGAGATGATGTACTAAAACCCTTGTAGAGCTCTTCTCCTGTCATTATTTGTAATAAGTTTTGAACATTTAAATTGAATAAAAATATTAAATTCATCATTATTATAAAACCGACACTTCAATAAATAATTTCTAAACAAGATTACTAAAACATTTAAAAAGATAATTATATTACATGATTATTATATTGAATTATTTTGATAATTGAAATCCATGGTTAAAATAAACAAAGAAACATGAGTTATGGGTAGAAGTTATCATGTCAAACATCAAATTGGTGTCCGAGACCTTTTTTCTATATAGGTGTACATACTCAACCTTTTTAGATTTGAACTCGCAAACATTTTATATATATATATATATATATATATATATATATATATATATTATATATATATATATTCTTCACCATTAAACTCATTGAGGTTGAAGTCAAAGTAATATATTGTTATGAATATATTTATATTAAATAAATATAGTACTCAAAGTAAATAGAAATATATCACATTTTTATAAAGTATATTTTAAGAATCAAGAAAAATGAGGATCATAATACCTTATTTGCATTTAACTTTTCTTATACATTTCCTTTTTCATGTTGTTTAAATATTGTTTATAAAAAGATTTACCAATAAAAAAGATAAAATTTAATATACACATTTTGTTAGATTGAAGACTTTTGTGATCCATAATGTAGATAGAAGTCTTTATGATTAATCACATAGTTAGGATTTGGTCGACATTTTGAACCAACTAATGTGGTTCATCCTTAGGACAAGGTGAGAAATCAGTCGATCAGAAGGAATAAATAGCATGGATGCATCATTGCCCAGATATAGCCATTGTTAGAATGTTAATTAATTAGTTGAAAACTAGCCGTTGTTAGAATATTACTTAATTAGTTAAATATTAGCCATTATGCATTAAATAGGTATAAAATATTGTTTTGAATTTATATACTATATAGTTTTAGGGGATGACTTATTCCCAAAAAGTATATTTAGTTGAAAACTAATTACTGGGATTAACTCAATTTTGAAATATTTAATAATATATTTTATATAATTATTTATTTCTTATTATTATTATATGATTATTGATGGTGGAGGGAGGATAATCAGAGTTAGAGCGATTTAAGTTATATATATATGAGATCCTAACTAGAACAAATGCATCAAATAAATTAAGAAAGAGGAAGGTCAAAAGGAAGAACTAAAACTTAAGGGGATTCAAAAAACGAAAAAAGGAGAAAAGAGAAATATAGAGAAAGGTTGTTAAAAGATATAAACTACAAAGGTTAAACACAAAAACTAAAAGAAAGGAAAAATGGGGAAAGAATGAAGAAACCCGAAGGAGAAAAAGAAAGAAAGGGAGAGGAAAAAAGGGAGAAAGGGGAAGAAAGGGAGGTGAAATCATGAAGAGAGAGCTTGAATCCAGCTCTTACTCAATTTCCAACCGTCATCCCTATTGAGGTTTCTGCCATGCCTCTCAATCTCAATTTCTTCCCTCAGTTTCCTATGATGGAAATGATCAACCCTCGCAATGACTTTGGATTCTTCAATGCAGACGTGATGTTTGGATTTCTCTGCATGTTCAGCTAGGGTTGATGGGTGGGAGCGATTGTGTCTAATGTTTGCAGCATGCTCATTGATCCTCTGCTTAATAGACCTCCATGTTTCTCCGATATAGGGGATACCACACGAGTAGGGAACTAGGTAGACCCCCTTCATGTCCTTAGGGTCAATAGGGTCTTTAACAGATCTAAGAGAATTATTAATGGTGTTGAGAGGCTTGAAAGAAGAAGAGACATTAGACTTTCTAAGGATATGGGCAATCCTATCTATGTTTCCTTGGATATAGGGGAGATGAACCTTAGGGATAGGATCAGAATTAGCGGGTTTAACTCTTGGCGCTTTGCACGCTCTGTGAAAGGCCTTGAGGCTTTGAGATCTACTATACCAATTATTCTTAAATAATTCAATAAGATGTGATTTCTCCTACTCAAGGTGGTTGTCATCAGATATCCTGAGAGCACGGGTAGTAAGAGTGCTGAGGACCCCGAATTTCTGGGTCGGGAAATGATGAGAACTGGTATGGAGATACTGTTCCATGTGAGTTTTCTTTCGAAAAACTTGGTGACTGATGCCCACAACTTTGGGTCCAAACCCCATTGGCTTGGGTACTTTGCGCACAAAGTGGGTTTTCCCTTACACGCCAAGTACTCTTGATCTAAATTAGGGTAGATTAATAATGCTATGCTAATTCCCCTCATCAAGAATATAAAAATGTGCTTGAGGCTGTACTCCAAAATAACAAGTAAAAGCATGAATTTTATGTGTTTTTGCTTAAGATAATTTCATGAATAAAACTTAAAACATTAAACCAAAATATTCAATGGAAGCATGAATCAAGCAATAATACACTAGCCATTGATAAAGGAGTTCAACCCTCCTGGGCTACATCTCCTTGGATCAGCTATAAAGGCTTGACCCCTTCTCATTATGCTCACGATTATTTAGATAAATAGTACATAAATGTGCTAACAAAAAGAGTGGCTTGTTTCCCCTTCAAGGAGACATTCTTCTATGAAGAATTCTCACTCTAAACATATGACAACCTACAATTATTCATGAAACAATTAGAAAGCTAAGGGATCTCAAATCAAGACCCCATACTCCAACTTCCAAGAGCATAAACAAGTACAACAATCCACTTGAAGTACTTCAACAAGACTCTTTCTCCATACACATATAGAGCAAAGAAGAAATACAACTACAACACTGTTGTAATGGCTGTTGCAAAAAACATATGGAGACTGGAATACCCCTACAAGGTTATCTCCATCTTGGAACTCCTCCATAAACTAAATCAACACTCTGGTTGACTAGGGCTCCCATAAGCTTCACTCTGCAAAAAGCCTACCCAGAAGTGCTCCTTTGACTTTGAAAAATTGTTCCAATGAGTTCAGAATGCCCAAAAATGGCTATCTAACCTCTTTTTGCATCCAATTTGGTCGAAAATTGCCCTATTTATGACTTCTTCCAGTCTCACCACAATTTCCTCCTCCATATCTGGCTCATTTCTAGTTAAATTCATTAACCACAAACAAAACTAGCAGTTCCACCGCAAACAGCGGTTCCGTATCAATCCTACCAATCTCGCAATTAAGGGCCAAGTTGTCACACTTTTGGTTAGGTCTGGGGGTTACGACGATGATTCGATAGTCTATCGGATATCATAATCGGTGTGCCAAGGGTAATAGACATTACACATGACTTAACGCATGAACGTGCGACCTGGAGATAAGGCAGACCCGCTGGAATATTTAACTGCAGCTCTGAGTCAAATCGCATCTAGAATCTCCCACCACTCATTAAAATTCAGCAGCGAACCGGTGGTAATGGAATGTGCATCTTTCTATAATTGCGATACTCGATTAATCACATCACATCCATGCTTGAATTGGGGGCCGATTACCATGACTTTACGCAATGTGTGATTGCAATCGCATCGCACCCTGCCTTGCGCCAGGGGCCGATTATTCATACTTGTCCACCTTTCATTGATATGCGATTGCGATCCATCGCAATCACAACTTTGGTCGATGTCGCATCGCAACCCAATCCTTGCAGGGGCTGGGGCCAATTCTTGTTGTTGCGGAGGTAAATCCCCTCTACGGACAGAGGCGATCCCACTAGCCCCACAGGGGTCTAGCAACAATCATACACGCTGCATGCAAGTTCCTAATTGTACAATTTAAAAGTCGATCAGAAAGATCAACCTGGGGTCCAACGCTATTTGCTGTGGGAGAAGTATCGCTCCTGTCCTCTAGCTATGGCCGGTCACTATCCTTGCGCTCCACGCATGGACACCTGCACAAATGAAGAACAACCCAAAACAAGCGTAAAATCCAATATCATACAATTATATATCAGTCAAGCAGGATATAATTCAAATATTACCAAAAGAACATGTGAATGGAACCATAATAACAGTCGCTTATCATTCAATAGAGAAAAGAGAAGAATTACAACCAATTAAGGCTTGACGCTGCAAATCTCCTCCAACTGGGTCAACAGTCTAACATGTCTTGCAAAGTCACTTTCTCTCTCAACAATCCGGCAGCATAACCTCTCTTTCAGCTCTTACTATCATAAAAACTCTCTAGCTCATACTATCACTCTCAACAACCTAACTAACTAGCTTGTTCAATGTGGGGAGACAGGCATTTGTAGATGGAGGAGAAGAGATATGCGTTGTATGTGGACACCTTCGGAGATTTTGGCATTGTCCCAAAATAACCATTGAGTTGGGTTGTCTTGGATAGAAAAGACGACACCCGACTGCTTTTATGGGATTTTTCCTCAAAGAACTGGGTGAGTTATGGAGGAAAAAACATTCCAGTGTGCGCTGGCCAAAAATCATGCCCAAATTGTGTGGCGCGGGCCGTGCTCTATGAAAGAGTGTCTATGGGCGCGCCCTCTTTGTAGGAACTGAGCCATGGGCGCGGGTTAGACACTGTGGACCCGCGCTAATGAAAAAAAGGGTATTTTTCAAGGTTAATCTTCAAAGGGTGTCTTC
>APFE031420781.1:285385-313601 GCA_000404065.3 Pinus taeda | reverse complement strand
TTCATTAGGCAGATGATCTGACGGTAGAAGTTATGTTTAATTTAGGGTTTTTTTCCCTAGAAGGCAACCCCTCACTATATATGAGGGAATTTTATTGCGTCTATGGATATCTGTATTCTGAGTGAGGAAAAGAGAGGAGATTGAGAGCGAAGAGGGAGTTACAATGGATCTGTTGTAGGTTGTATCTCTTCAGTTTGCTGGATACTATAATAAAAGAATGACTGTTGTTTCTCCGTGGACGTAGCCCAAACTGGGTGAACCACGTATATCTGTGTCTCTCTTGTTTTATGTGTTTTCTGTGTTTATATTTCTGCAATATTTTATGTGTTCCATTGCTTTGTAATATATAATTTTCTAACAAAGTATTCATATTTTTGTGGTTGGGATTGCTTGTATATGAAGGAAGCTCCACATATTCATATATTGGAGTCAACATTTCGGAACCTCCATCTGGGTCCATCTTCAAGACATGACTGGAAGTGAAGAGCATACATGTAAACAAATAGAGAATGCAGAGAATATGAAGCGTCAATAAATGTCATTTTGGAGTGACATGATTATCTCTGCGGTTTTTCAAGAATTCAAGATCAACATCTCTTCGATTTATTTGAATGCACAAGTTTTCAAGTAACTGAATTTCCTCACTAATTCCCCTTCCATATAGGGTTTTGATTAAAGTATGAAAATTTATGTGGTTGGGATTGTTTGTATATGAAGGAAGCTCCATAGATTCACATATTTGAGTCGACGTTTAAGAACCTACATCTAGGTCCATCTTCAAGACATGATTAAAATTGAAGAGCATACATGTAAATAAATAGTGAATGCAAAGAATATGAAGCGTCAATAAAGGGCATTTTGGAGTGACTTAATTATCTCTGCAGTTTTTCAAGAATTCTAGATCAACAACTCTTTGATTTATTTTAATGCGTAAGTTTTAAATTGGCCTTGGGATCAATAAAGATTGGTCGCCCCTCCTTGACACTACAAAATAAGAATTATATTATATTAATTTTATCCCATATTTTTTACCTTCATCTGTCTTATCTCTTTTTCTTTCAATTTTTATGTCTCCAACCCTCCCCTTTCTCCTCCCCGTCCCCCTCCCCTTTCTCCTCCCCTCTCCACCTCCCCTTACTACATTCTACCTTTATCTTAGATTCCCTTAAACATCTCAGTTATTTAAATTTAATTTATTAAACAATTTTCTTCCATAATACTAACTGCATCATATTATATATATATAATATATTATTAATTTAACTTATTGTCAATATCTTTTTTAAAATACTTCATTCATGATTTCTTATATATAAAAAGTAATTAATTATAAAAAAATTATAGCCAACCATATTAGTATTGAATTTATCATTTATTACGGTACCAATATGACACTAAAAGTTTGGAGACTTACTTGTTAATACATTCATTATTAATATATACTTTGAATATTATAATCTTCTTCCAACTTTTTTATAATTCTTAATTTAAATTAACTTATTATTCTCTTAGTTAATCAACACTTGTTGACCTTTATCAACGCTTTATATTCTCTATGTTCATTGTTTATTTACACGTATGCTTTTGAAGATGGACCCGAGTGGAGGTTCTGAAACGTCGACTCAAATTTATGAACCCGTGGAGCTTCCTTCATATACATACAGAAAAGTTGTGCAACTTAAAAAAAATGAGAGATCTCTATTAGATCCTCTACTATTATCATCATCATTGCCATTCCAAGTTTTCTTATAGGTAGCTTGTTTTACAAAAAGACCCAAAATACATAATATTTGAAAAAACATAAAACATGTCAAGAATTTATAGTATCTTGAGTTTCCTACCCCTCAATGTGAGGAGGATTTGACTATTCTATCTCCATTAGCTCTTTGCTTTGTTGCACAATATCCTCTTCCACTTGACCAACATGTTGAGAATATCCTAAATAAACATTGGTAGATGCTAGAGATGGAGTATCCATTCACTGAGTCGGGAACATGGTGTAAAGGTAATTACATTCCACTTCCAAAGTTTCAATCTATTTATTTTACATATGAAGGAGAATCATCACAATTGAATTATGAGATGCATTGTCTTGCTTTAATTCAAATAATTTGTTGAAAATGGCCATTAAGGTGCTCTTGTTGGATTGAATTGTCTCATATTATTTGTTCAAGACCTAACAAACTTCCTTGATATCCACCCTACCAGTTTAGAAATATTTGATATAAATGGCTTAAGAATTAGAGAACTAGGAAAACAATTATATGAAATATTAAACCAAACATAATGCATATTTAGACTAGAAATCCTTGCACCTGCAACAAGAAGATCTTTGTTAAGAAGATGAAAACCATAAACAAAAACAAAACCATTCGAATTTCTTACAATCACATAAGGGAGACAAGAGAACAAGGGTAGCCTAAACAACATTATGTTTGAAACCCTCATAGAGGGTCTTTTCACAACCATGAACCATGGGCCTAGCCAAGAGAAAACCTACAAATCATGGGCTAGCATCTCACTTCCACAACTTTATTCCCTTGCAACAAAGCACCATTATACCCAAACCTCCACCAAATCCAAACATGGTGAAAACATTTTGTTATCCCAAACAAATTGTGGGAATCTATCTGTCACAATGAATATCCATGTTTAGAGTTGCTTCAAGCAAGTGAGGGAAATTGATGACCCATGCCCCTTTCCTACATCCATAATGTAGCCATCTCTGAGATTGAAATGTGTGCTCCTTGGGGCACAAAATTAGATTAATTTTGAAAGCCACAACTAAGGGATTAAGAATGAACTTACAATCCCATTTTTTATCAAGACCCTAAGAAGTGGTATTGGCCTAATTATTGGTCTCCACATTCAATTCACACTTGATGTGGAAGAGAGATGTTTCCATATTCATAGGAGAAGCAATTGATTCTTTGGATCAAAGAACTTAGTCAACTTCTAGCCAAAGGGACTTTGCCTTTCAAAGTTTTGATTAGAAGCAACGAAACTCCTAGAACAATATGAGATTGGATGCCTTCATTCTTAGCTATACAAAAACCGAGCAAAAGCAAATAAGCTTCAACAAGGTTGTTGAATATTTTTCCTACCCCGCAAGCAAAATTAGCAACCTTATTTCCTAAGGGATCTTGAATAATCCTCCCCACCCATTGTCGAAAACTTATAGTATTTTATTATAAAAATACATTATTAATTAAAAAAATTGAGTTGGACTACTTAATATCCTTCCCACAAGGCAGGTATAACGCATTTGAGAATGCTTTGACTTCTAATTTCTTTTTATTTGACTAAAAAATTAACGACTATTACAAATGTTAACGTTATAAATTTTTTTTCATCATTATTATTTTAAATCTATTTTTTAAAATTGTGATTGGTTAATTAGGCTCTCCTCTTATTGAGTCATCATTACAGGTTTGTACCAACAAGCTCCTCCAAGGTCATGCGCTGATATGGCTGACTCCAGCCTCCATGAATCATGGTATGATTCTTTTCATTTATTTAATGTGCAATTACTCTGCGTCAGATTCACTAATCGTGCAGTCTCTTTCTGCTCTCCATTTGATATACTCTTGTTTTACTCCAGTTGCGAAATTCGACCTCAAATAGTTCAACCTCAAATAGTTGATGTCGTATTCACATTGTTCCTTAGAAACTATGTGTGCATTTTCAATTTCGAAGCAAATACAAATATTGTGTAATACTGTGCAAAAAAATATGAAATTACCAAATACAAAAAGATGGTAAATAGTTTATAATATCCTTAAAAATAAAATAAAATTGCACAATATCTTTTTAAGAATTATTAAAATTTCATTAAATATAATTTTTTATACATTATTAATTTAAATATTTAAAATGCGTTTTATTAATATATTAATAAATTAAAATTAAAAAAAAAAAAAATTATAACATATTTATATGAGTGAAATTTATTATTTAAAAAAATTAATAAAAAAAACCAAATCTCATAACGGGCTTGTTATCTAACTTACATGTCAAATTAATGAAGCTCTTCATAGCTTTCCCAAGCCTTCCATGTGTGAACTTACTTCTAAAAGTTAGGACATTAAAATATGAACCTGCTTTTGATTTTTACCCAATATAATTTATAAAAAAATATCAGCGTTGAAGAATAAACGAATTTTGATATATGTTTTTTTTTTTAAAGAAAAACCGTTAATGCAAATTTTATTTTATGTTCGAGGAATTTAAGAATATATTAAAATTTTACTAAAATATATATATTTTTTAAATAGGGAATTTGGTAGATATTGGTATTTATGAAAATAAATTAATTTTATTGTTATTATGGAAATATTTGTATTTATAAAAATAAATTACTATTATAATAGGGTGGTAGTATGTTGACATTTTTGTTGAAATATGTCTTGGTTATGCTCTGTTTAAAGGTTGGTAATTTAGACACTCAATTAATCTGATTTTTTTTTTATCGAGGGAGCAATTGTAAATTTTGAATTTAATAAAAAATTATTTACCATAATAATTATAAAAATGATATGTTCAAAATTTAAGTAACAAAATAAATGGGATATATTCAAATTTGGATGAAGCAAAAAAGTTGGTTCAACTTAGACTTAGTTACTAGTTGTTACATATGACAACCCTCAACCTACCTTCTTATCATTTTATTATAGTGTTGTATAATTACAAGCTTCACAAATTCAGATAAATATTGATAGTTAACAAATTAAATTTTTTCAAATACAATGGGATAAATTCATTAATAATTTCAACTAAAAAATAATTCAAACCATAAATTTATTTTCCTCCGCCACAATGCAAACCTACCTTATCATTTTATTAGCTTCACAAATTCAGATAAATATTGCTAGTTAACAAATTAAATTTTTTATTGGTGGAATTAAATAAAATTATTCATAAACAAATACATTGGGATAGATTCATTAATAGTTTTAACTAAAAAATGATTCAAACCATAAATTTATTCTCCACCAACATAATGCAAATTACAGTTAACAAAAATCTCAATTTTTCAATCAGTAAAACCTAAATTCACTGGATTCTAAACTTTAAAACTAAATTGAATTCACTATCTTTACTTTAAATTAGCTATATTTAGTTCACTTATTGTGCTTGATAAAAATTTCTTCTTGAGTGTTAGTTTCACTTGTGTAGAACATATACTGTTTGTTCATTTTAGTATATTTAGATATGTTTGTGATGTTTATCTTTAACATATTAGAATGTAATATTGTGTAAAAATAGAATTTGATATATGTGTGTGTGTTTGTTTGCCGTTAGAATGCAAGATAATAATATATTTTTACCACTTTTCCAATATTCTCTTACTGTAATATGGTAGAAATATTTTTTTGGTTTGGAAGTATGTTTCTAAGATTTTGATTCCAACATCCACATATTATAAGTTTGAGGTCATTAGCAATAGTAATGGTATGAGTATTGAAAAACACTTTCTTCGTCCATTTATGTATGTCTTCATCGTTTTTTACTCTAATTTAAGTATATTTAGACTAAGCAAGAGTATCTGCAATGTAGCCCTTGTTCAATTGTGGCAATTAGTTCATATTTTTCAAAATTCAATAATTTAACTAAGCGACAGGGACCACTAGCTATACAACCTTGTTAATATTACAATTTCTCATGATAAACATTCATACTATATCATTATAACATTAAAAAACTTAGTAGATATTCATATAATATTTTTGACCACTTAATACACATTTATAAGTTAAACTTATACCTAGAATCTAGTGCTCCTCATTGACTTCAAATGGCTTTTTATATGATTATAACTGAAATAATTTATAAAATGTGAATTATATATTTTTGTGAAATAAGATGGTATCCATATATTTAATATATTTTAAAATAGTGTTATATATTTAATCTTATTTAGAAAATAATATTATTTTTATGTCAATATTTCTTTCCACAAAGAATTTTGACCCTATTTGTAAAGATCAAATAAGGACACTAAGAAAATGATGAAACAAATAATAAAAAAATATAGGATCTATCAATAACAAAATATAAGCGGGTAGAAATAAATAACAAAAGAATATAGGATCTATCAATAACAAAATACAAGTGGGCAGATCAATATATATCTACCTTTATGAAAAAAAATAGATGATATATACTTAGGAACGTATTATAGAGTTTCATGTATGGAATGCATATGAGATGTGTAACTAGGATGAAATATATATAAATGTCTACTTAATAGGAAGCCCCAAAAATTGATAAGACCCTTGAAATATTATTCAAGAAAAATCAAAAGTATATATATATATATATATGAGTGTTCATTGGGAAGGAAAATATGTACTATTAAAATTATAAAAAACAATAGATCTACGTTGATCTTTCTAACATACTCTAATATAATAAGAAGAAATGTAACAACATCTAACTTAGTAGATTTCCAGAATATTCTTCCACTTGTCTTTACATGTGGATAGTATTTTTGACTATTTATAGATGATTCCTTTCACTATTGATATTTCCCAACTTGATTATCCTACCATTATTATCCTCTACTCATCATATTCCTTGACTAAAATAATCTCAATAGCCAAACCACTACTCAATTGTCTACCAATTATATTGTGTCAAGGAACCTCCTATCCATGGCTAAGAAAGGATTCATGAGGGAGCATAATAGCATAAGATTCCATCTTTCCCTAAATCAATAAGCAGGAAATAAGAAAGTGTTTGCACTAGAGATATTAGAGATAAAGGAGGTTGTTTCATGTTGGTCGATTTGTACAATGTTACATTTCCAAGTGATGGTTGATCAAATGTGATTCCCATATGGTATTGTGGAATTTAAATGCAATTGGCATATGAAAGTGCGTTTCCTCTTGTTACCTGGGTTGTGTGATGGATGCTTATATATTACTAATCCAAAATAGTTCATTATATATATATTTTTTATCTATCTTGGTACTTTAGGGGAGGAAAATTTGGAGGAATTGCTTGTAGGGCCTACTTTAGAGGTAGATCCCAATTTAGTGATATGGGCTTTGGAAACTCCCAAGGCCAATTTGAGGAATCAAATGTCACTTTTTGGAGTCAAACCTTCACAATGTTCTCTCCTAACCACTCAATGATATTCTACACATTGAAATCTTTCCAACAATGCATAAATCACCTCAAATAGAGTTCATATGCGGAAGTTATGTCACCGACAAGTTGACCTACCGTATTAACCACCTCGGTATAGAGTGGATGTGATGTCATCCCACATTACTCACACATGTGGGGCTAGTCACATGCAAAGTTTCAAAAAAGATTAAAGTGGGTGCAAAATATTAACATTAATATAGGGTTAGTGCATGTAAAAACCCTAACCATAATCCTAGATGACTATCAAGCTATGTCAAATATTTGAGGTTGCTAGGAAAGGAGGAGTTTCCACTCTTTTGGCGTTGTTCTTGTTCCATAATTGATAAAAGCATCTAGGAGTAGGCTACTGAAACATAACCAAGGAAACTAAAAATAAAAAGAGATGTAGCAACTCTCAAATTATGCAGATTTTCATTTAGAAATATGAAAGGGTAATGACTTTGGTTTTTGAAACCCTTTATCCACTATTTATATGATTTAAATCACTGGCCTTGGTACAATGGAAATATGGAGATATGCTTGTGATAAGAGAGAATACCATGTGTCTTAATACAAGTATGTGAACTTGCTCAAGTCTTCTACATGGATGGAAGCCCAATATAATTTCTCCCTATCTAGAAAGAGCAAGTTGGTGATATCCAACAAAAAAAACTTATATATCCAAAACCAAGTGTTATAATATATAAGTCTTTGTGCTTGTACTTCTATTTAGATAATATAAAGAAAAAAATATTCTCTAGTTAATGGCTAACTTGAATACTAATTCACTATTAAATTATAATTTTGCAATGAACTAAGTCCATTGACATGATCTTACTATGAATATGTATTTTTATAGTGAAGATCATATTAATCAATAATATACATACTTATTTTTTCTTTATAAAAATAATTACCGTATGATCTATGTATTAAAGAGGGGATTCTAAACTAGGGGAAGAATCCCTCACATCTCAACTATATCGTGGAACATCAATCACTCATTTGTCCCATATTTGGATCTACCCTCTCGCTAAGGTTTGTCGACTATAGTATATCTTCCCCACTAATGAAAAATATAGACTTCTTTAAATCCTTAGTATTATTGTGTTTTGTTAACTGTCAAATTTGGTGGTGGGACTCTCTTCTGGTGCGGCGGCTAGGGTTTGGCCCTAGCTGGTTGCTCACCCCTCCGTCTCTTATTGGTTTAAAGGATGGTGTTTCTTTGAGCTTCCATGGCTCTTGACATTTAAATTCCTCTCTCGTCAACGGAATTAGATCAGTCTCAGCACCTTTCCCACCCCTCTTTGTTGGCGGGGAATCGATCTTCGTCATCTGTCGTCTGTAGCCCTTCGCCTCTGGAAATTTGTCCCCTACCTTGCCATGGTGGACTCAATGCCTTCTACATATTTAATGCCGGGTACATCTTTTCCCTTGGTCCTTGCACCTAGTGTTTTGGGCGTTGTCCCCTCCATCCAGGAGGGTTCTCGACAGATTTCGTCTTCTCTTTCCGTGATATATTGTGAGTGTCGCCCCTGGTACTTTTTCATCAGGGCCATCTTATAACCCTATTTCTGGACCCCTCACTTCTGTGATTCTAGTATTTGAAGCCTCTATGGTGGAGGTTCTGGTAGTGGTTGAATCTGGTTGAATATATCAATGAAGCAATTTCTTTTTCTAATGCTGGTTTGATCTATAGGTTCAATGGCCTATGTCCCAAGCTTGTTGAGCTCCACTCCAGGATTTATGTCCAGTGGAAGCCTCTAAATTCTAATGCTTTGAACATCTTTTATTGTAGTGTTTGACAATGTTAAAGACAGAGCTCTGAGCTCTGAATCTAACCCATGGTTTTGGGGCAGCCCATGGATCTCCATGTAGCTTTGGTTTCCCTCTTTTGATCTTATTTTGGTTTGGAACTACTCCAGTTTGGATGAGGCTTCCTAATTTTCTTTTGCATCTATGTTAAAGACAGACAAAGCTCTAATCTCTGAATCTGACCGCGGTTTTGGGGCAAGGCTTCCTAATTTTCTTTTGCATCTATGTTAAGGCAGAGCTCTAATCTTTGAATCTTACGCATGGTTTTGGGCAGCCCATGGCTTTCCATGCAGCTTTGGTTTCTCTTTTGATCCTATCTTGGTTGGGAACTACTCTGGTTTGGGTAAGGTTACCTAATTTTCTTTTGCATCTATGGAATCTTGAATCTTGTTTCTTTGACTGCATTTCTTAAAGCTTTAGGAAAATTCTATTGTCCAAACAAAAACACTGAATTCTACTTAAAACCTGCATATGCTCACATGTGTGTAGAAATGAAATCAATTTCTGTAAAATGTTTCTTGTTGAGATAAAGCTAACTAGTCCTAGATATTCTTAAATGCAAAAGCTAAACCATGGAAACCTCTCTTTTCGCTGTAAATCCTACTTTAAAACGGGCCATTCTCTTATATCTTGTCCTAAAGCTGGAAAGAATAACGCAAAGAGATTTAACTGGAAAACCTTGATGGTGGGAGGTGACCATCGTGACCATTACATAATGTACAAACAGGATCTTCCTCCAACACCTTACAAAGAGTACCAGAACTAAAATCTCCAACGAGTGATTCTCCTCGAGAGCCGAGACACATTTGAGAACCTGCCAATATCAAGTAGAGAATCGAAGGTTCCCGTCACTACAAACTTCGAACAAATTTTTTTTAATGTGTTGAAGGCTTCGCAAGACAAAAAGATAGCCGCTTTGATCCATGATTTTCGAACAAAGGTAAATCAAAACTCTCGTCGGCAACGAGTGCATCTTCAAATGGTTCCAACCAGAAGGCCCCGTCGTGGGCGGACCAAGCGGATGTAGTTCTTCCTTTTTTTATTTCAAAAGAAGGATTATGACTGTAGAACTGTCTTAAAAATGGGCAATCTTCTCGAAACAACAAAAATTTGGGTGGGACTTGTTAGCACTCCAGGAAACATATAAATCTTCAATATCATTCTTCGAACTATTGGAATGGATTGGGGTTTGGATCAAGTCAGATGACTGTTCATTTCGGTTTTCACTCAAGACATGCATGAACACCCTTAGCTTGACGAGGATTTCGACCACTAACGCTCAATAGTTTATAGATTCAATGAATAGATGGAGAATCCTGACTGTACCAGCAGATACATACATAAACACATATGAATGGCTAGCTACAAAAAGTAAATGAAGCTTGCAAAACTAATTTATCAACGCAAAGATAAGATGACAATTATCTAACATTAGATATAGAAGAAAACATGAATAACCTATTCAAGTGCAAGCTTAGAACAGAGGAGAAGATGGAAATTGAACGTGTAACAACAAAAGAAGCTTGTATTACTCGAATCAAGATGAGACGTTGGAAGGAACAGATTATCCATAGTCTCCAAAAGTTGAACCCTTGATACTTCAAACTTTCAACCATTTATAGGCTTTTTACAATGCTCTCAAACCCTCTGAGGCTTGAGATGTCTTAATCTATCCCCTTTATCTTCCTAACTACTTGATGCCATAACTAGACAAACATGAGCTCAGAGGTCTCTTTTTCTAACAACACAGTAACCGAATTTTGGTAATTTTTCCACATTGTCAAGTGCCTCGCTCATGCCAGCAACGTTCCATGACCATTTCTGTTGGTTCAGCTACATCGTGTTGTTGTTTTTCCCCTTTCGGCCATATATTCCATTATTTCGGTTCAATTGTCTGACTATCAAGAAACACTGACAGAGCCAACAAATTTCCTCCCCAGGTGACTGGTGGGAAGTGGGATACGGGGCCGTTGGATGGTGTGGATCAACGGTCGAAATGTTGGTTAGGCGGCAGAGATTGAGCCAAGGAAGAATAGATGAGAGAGTGCACAGGAGCCGTCGAATCGATATGATCAATGGACAGGATCATATCACAGAGATAGAGGAATTGATATCGCATCAGCGGATTTGAAAGCGAAAGGTGGTATTTTGGTTGAGATCACAAGAGGTAAGTGGTAATTCAGATTCGCTACCAATTCTACTCATCAAGTGACACGTAGCAGCGACGAGGATAGGGGAAACCACCTTATCGGGTGGGTATCCCTCTCGCTTGTTGCCCGAGCGATATGCGTGATAGCCGTTAGATCTGGCGGAAATGATCTAACGGTGGTGATTGGTCGGAGCGGGTGAGCGTAAATCATTATCGGATGAAGTGTGGACCGTCAGATCAGTGGGAAGATCGATGGCGGGGATTGAAAAATGGAGAGCACAACGGAAAGGAGATGAACCGAGAGTGAGCCCGTCAATATTTATGAGCATGGGTGTAAATTTTTGAAGTCTGGCTTATGGCCAAAGTGGAGCAAGAGGAGACGTGGACCATCGGAGCTAAAACAGGGGACATTTTTGTAAATATAACAGCAATGCACCTCAGGGCTAACACTGGCTCCTTCTGGGGATGAAAGCCTCCCTGTGAGGTTTCAAGAACTACAGACTACTGCCTTCCCAGTAACAACCAAAACAAACTTATCTCCTAGTGTTCCATTGGGCATGGAGTTTATTTGCATAGAAAACAAAAACTGAAAAAACCTATTACAATAGTAAGCCCTTAAAGCCTCATATGAAGTAAAGTTTCAAAAATCGCCCATTGACTGGGCCATCAAAAACACCTCCCCCCTCCAAATTGTACAGAATGAAAGTATTTTTCATCTAAACTTGAGCAATGACAAACGGTCATGTCCATAAGGCATTAAATTTATCATGGTTTCCCTTATTTTCCTTCAATGCATCCCATTTGAGAACCCAATCACCAACCTGAAAATTGTCCACTTTTGCCTTTCTATCAGAGGTTTCTTTGATCTTCTTCTGATGAATTCTTGATTTCTCAACCAATTGTTCTCTGACCATTGTAATTCAACCAAGTTACTCATTCTCCTCGCCATGTCATTCTCTTCATCATGTTCTTCTTGCAAGAATTTGGCCACAGGGAGAATCAACTAAATAGGAAAAACAACGTCAGCGCCATAAACCAGAGTAAATGGAGAATTTCCTATAGACTTCTTGTTGGTAACTCTGTCAACCCATAGTGCAAACTTCAACTTGGAATCCCAGTTCTTTTTGTTGTCCTCCAACAGTTTTTTGATTATCCTTACAAGACTCTTGTTAGATGATTCTGCCAGGCCATTGCCTTGAGGATAATATGAGGTAGAATGCACCAATTTAATGCCCATGGATTCACACATGTCCACCAATTCCTCTACCTTGAAAATTGTTGCATTATCAGTGACTAGTTTGGTTGGCAACCAAATCTAGTAAAAATATTCTCATTCAAGAACTTTATGATAACCTAATGATTAGCATTTTTAGTGGGTATAGCCTCAATCCATTTGGTGAAATAATCAGTGGCTACCAAGATCCATTTGTGATGGTCATTCGAATGTGGATTAATCACCTATGAAGTCCAAGCCCCACTGTTGGAAGGGACCATTGGCATGTACTGGCTTCAAGGGCAGAGATTTTAGCTGTTGTCTTCCTGCAAACCTCTGACATTTATCACAAGACTTCACAAAAGAAAACACATTAGAAAATAGAGTAGGCCAATAATACCCAGCTCTTAGGATCTTGTGGGCTATGGTTTTCCAATAATGATGCCCTCCACAGATGCTAGAATGGAACTGGTGCTTGACTTCCATAGATTGTCCTTTGTCTAGACATCTCAAGGGGATCCCTGATGGGTCTTTCCAATAAAGCAGGTTTTTTTAATGGAAAATTTGGCTGATCTGAGCTTAATGGCCTGGGCTTGACTTGAGCTAAGCCCTGGAGGGACTTCAAGCTTCTGCAAAAAATGAACTACACTAGAATACCATTCACAGGTGGCTAGATTTTCAGCCAAAGACTGGTTCTGCTCTTGCTCTTCTGCTACTTCCTCTATCCACTCACCACCTAAATTTGAACCCATGCAATTGATGTCTAACAAACTATAATTTTCCTCGGCCATAAGCTTAGCCAAACCCTGGCCTTTGACAAGCTTGGTGGGCTTCACCTCTATGTTGAACTCTATGAATTTTTCAATCCATTTAACTCTCTTTCCATCAATATCTGGCTGAGTTAGGACATCTTTTACTGAGGCTGAAGGTACATACAAAACCACTTTGGAATGCATAATATAAATTCTGAATGCCTTTAAAGATTTTATGAGAGCATAAGCTTGTTTTTCAATAAGGTCATACCTTAGTTCAACATCCCTCAGAGTTTTGCTGAAAAAGGGCACAGGGTGCTCTACACCTTCATCATTTTTCTGCAATAGAACTGCTGCAAGCATATCATAAGAGGCAAAAAAGAAGATATAAAACTCCCTGGTATAATCTAGACTAATTAGAGTGGGAGCTTCCATGATAGCTTGTTTGATGGCTTCAAAAGAGCTTCTTGCACCATATGTCCATTTTATTTCTGATCCTTTCTTCAGCATGGAAGTGGTGCTTCATTAACTCTGCAAAGTTTGGAATAAACCTCCTGACAAAGTTAATCTTTCTCAGGAAAGATTGAATGTCCCTTTTCGACCTTGGGATGGACAATGTCTGAATTGCTTGAACTCTCGCTAGATCGATCTTCACACCTTCAGCAGAAACAATATGTCGCAGAAGTTTGCCTTTTTCTAGAGAAAACTGTGACTTCTTTGAGTTCACAGAAATTCCAAACCGTCTGCATTTTATAAACACCTTCTTCAAATGCTGCAAATAGTCCTTATGATTGTTGGAAAACATTGTTATTTCATTAAGGTAAATAAGGACAAACTTATCCTTCTCTCCCACAAAAGCTATGTCCATGGCCCTCTGAAAAGTAGCCCCAGCATTCATCAGTCCAAAATGCATCTTGGTGTACATGAAAGTGCCCCAAGGAGTAGTGAAGGCGGTCTTTTCCTGATCTTCTGGATGTACAACAATCTGATTGTAACCTGAAAATCCATCTAAGAAAGACATGACTCTAACCCCTAAAACTTTTCGCAACAAGTGTTCCATCTTAGACAGGGGGTAGTTGTTTTTTTTAAAGCATTTGTTCAGATTCCTGAAGTCAACACAAAGCCTGATTTCTCCATTCTTCTTTCTTACGACCACAAGGTTAGCTATCCACTTTGAATACCTTAGGGGAACTATGATCTTGGCATCCAACAACTTCTTGATTTCATTTTCAATCAAAGGCAATAAGAGAGGGCTGATATGTCTTAATTTCTACTTAAAAGGGATGGTGTTCTTCTCCAATGGAATCTTATGTTGGATGATGTTCGTGTCATAGGTCTTAAGATCACTATACTCCCAAGCAAAAATATCAGCAAATTGTTTCATCAGGGTGCAATACTCGGAACTTTGGGCAGAAGACAAGTGAGTGGACAGATTTATGTACTTTGGATGGGCTTGACTCCCTACATTATGTCTATGAATTGCAGACTCATTTTCCTTTTTGGCAGGCTTATAAGGTACATCATTATGATCAAACAACTTCTCTAGGGGCACCAATCCTTTGGGTATATGGTTACTAGGCAGCTGAACAATGTTATCCTAACCAATCTCGTCCTTTAGCTTGGACTGGCTGCATTCTTCAATGGTTTCATTTTCTTGGTCAATGTGCATTTCAGAAAATTCATCAATGACTTGTAAAAACCTATTAATTTCATCATCATCTTCAAAAACTTTCTAGTATTTGACATTTTCAGGTAGAGATGGTCTGTATTTCACCTGAACTTCATAAGTCAACTTAGGAGGCAAAGGAGGAATAAACGTGCTAGCAGACACAGCAAGGGAATTAGCTAGCTGGTTCTTCATTCTAGGGATGTAAGAAATGCTAAAACTATTAAAAGAACCCTTGAGCTTCCATACCTCATCTTTGTATGCTTTCAGCCTTGGATGCTTTGCTTGGAAAGTTTTGTTCACCTGCTGAATGATAAGGTTTGCATCTCTAAACGCCTTCAGACCTTTGATGCCCATTTCTTCAGCAGCGTTTAAGCCCAATATCAAGGCTTCGTACTCTGCTATGTTATTTGTGACTTGAAAAGTTAAATTGAAAGATAGATTAATGCATTCTTGTGTGAGGGACACAAGGACTACACCTACCCCTGCAGCTTCCTTAGAGCAAGCTCCATCAAAGAACATGTCCCAAATTTGTGGGCATTCTTCCTCTGTGATTTGGCAAACTGGTTTCCTAAGCTGCATGGGGGCCAACTGGGATTCTTCAATCTGAAGAATATAGGCTCCAAAATTAGTGTCGACAGCATAGATGGGATGATTAGTGGGATTCCTTTCATCACTGATGATATAAGTCAACTGAGCTTATTTGTATAATCTCCTACTCTCACCTCTAAAAACTGGGACAGTAGCATAGGACAGATCATTTTGCAATGTTCCACCTAATATCTTGATCCAACCTCTGCAAAGAAACATGCCAAACTTGGGGGGTACATCTGCTACCATAATATCCATCATCATGCTCTTCATGGGCAGCTGAGACAAGGTGATGGCTAGGTCTTTGATTAATCCCAAACATTTCACTTTTCTAGAGTCAAAAGAAAACAGGTCATGATAAGACTTGGTAATGTCAAGACCCAACTCATCCATGACAGCGTTGGGCATTAGATTATGGCTGGCTCTTGTGTCCAAAAGGCAGTTGTGAAGGATTTTGTCATGAATAGTCAAAGAGACATAGAATGATGAGGAGTTGTTATCACAATTTTCAATCATTGGGCTGAGAACAATAGTTGGTTTGTCGTCTTATAGATTTACATAGTCAGTGGAGGCTTGGATGGCTTTAGGCTCAAGGGCCTCGAGGATAGATCTCTTGAAGGACTCAGCCTTCACTAGTTCAATCAGAGGTATAGGTATGCTTAGCTTATGAATTTCTGATTCAACACTGAAAGGAGAAGGAGACTTGTCAAGGCCTCTTACCTCGTGAGCTGGAGCTTTAAGGATGATAGGATCAACTGTTGGTCATTTCTTCTTTTTAGCTTGTTGTATTGCAGGGACAAAATCTCTCTGAATAGGAGTTTCCTTGGCATTATTCATCTTCGACCTTAGATCATATCTGTGTTGATCATCAATTTTCAGATCAGCTCCACCATCCCACTCTTGGCTAATCTAGTCATTAAATAATGACTTTTCATAGGCAGCTAAGGTAAAAAAGGAGGCATTGCCTTTGTCTTCTAGACAATGGATCTCATCATCTTCTTCAAACTACTCTTCTTCCATGACTACATTCTGGAAAGGGGTCTTCATTGGCATCTTTACTTCTTTGCAGAATCTGCAACTGCTCATTACCTCTTCTATATGGATTTGGATTTCTAGGAGCAAAGGTATTAGGAACTCTTCCTTTCTGAGGGTGCTGCTCAACCTTTAATTTGGAGATTTCAGAGGCTATGACTCTATCATCTTGGTCATTTTATCTATCTTGGGATTTTAAGATGATGAAGATTCGCCCCTCTATCTCCTTCTATCAACATTCCCCTTTAGCTTCTCTGTAGCCATGATGTTTGATTCTACTTCCAAGGCTGCATCTTGCATATCAGCCAAGGTAGCACATCGTCTCTCCCTCAATAGTAGACAGAAGTCAGAATCAAAGGCATTGGCATAGATGAGTTTTGCAGAGGTAGTGGTGGGATTTATTTTAGTTGGTATCTTGTTGTACATGCGGTTAAACCTTTTATTAAAATCAAACAACAACTCACCATTTTCCCTCTTTAAGTTCCCAAACCCAGTGTGGTAGTAGAGTAGATCCTTCTTATCCCCCTAATGCTTTAGGAATGCATCATCTAAAGCCCCAATATCTACTATAGACCTTGGGGTCAGTTCTCTGAACCATTTTCTATCATCTCCATCTAGACTTTGGACAAAGACTCTCATCCATACATCATCTTCACTAATGTCCATGTTATCAGCATAGTTATAGAATGATTCAAGAAGTTCCTCAGCTATAACACCTTCAATCCCAGTGAACTTAGGCATATAATTATGTTATTCTCCAGTAGGCATGTCATTTAAAGGAGTGGGCAGTACTAGAGGTCCATACCTAGCAGCTATGATTCTTTCCATTTTGGTGGGCACTGTCATAGCTGTGGTGGCTATAAGGGTACTGGAAGCCTAAATGACAAAGGGTTGAGGAGTAATTGATAGGACTAAAGGAGTATGATGGATAGGAGGAGAGGCTTCCAATGGGCTTACAATCAAAGGAGAACCTAAAGAATAAGGAGCTCTATGAATCTCTAAGATTTTTTCTTCACTGCTAGTATTAGATGCTACTCTCAACATGTATTTTTTCTATTACATGATTTTCTTGAAGAGATATAGAATATTGTTTAGAGCTACCTAAACCTCATGCTCCTTTCTGCAACACCTTTCTTTCTTTGATGCTTTTTTCAGGGTCAGGTACTGGGTCAGCTTGTGGCTCCTCAGGATTTCTTCGAGTATGCCTCACAAACTGAGCCAAAACTATGGAGTGGAGTCATCAAGAGGTTTGTCCTCCAGTAGAGTCACCAGATAGATGACTACAAATAGTGTCCAGACTTTGTCTATCATTAAAGTTGGATTTGTGTCGTCCCCTAGGGAAGCTGAGCTTCAGTCTCCTCTCCCCGGAAACGACGCCAATTATGTTAGCACTCCAGGAAACTCTCCTAGGTTGTAGCTCGGAGATGCCTGGAAACATATAAATCTTCAATATTGTTCTCTGAACTATTGGAATGGATTGGGGTTTGGATCAAGTCAGAGAATCCTAATTGTACTAGCAGATACATACATAAACACATATGAATGGCTAGCTACAGAAAGTAAATGAAGCTTGCAAATCTAATTTATCAACACAGAGATAAGATGACAGTTATCTGGCATTAGATACAGAAGAAAACGTGAATAACCTATTCAAGTGTAAGCTTAGAACAGAGGAGAAGATTGGAATTGAACATGTAACAGCAAAAGAAGCTTGTATTACTAGAATGAAGATGAGATGCTGGAAGGAACAAAGTATCCACAGTCTCCAAAAGTTGAACCCTTGATACTTCGAACTTTCAACCATTTATAGGACAATGCTCTCGAACCCTTTGAGGCTCGAGATGTATTAATTTATCCCCTCTGTCTTCTTAACTACTTAATGCCATAACTACACAAACATGAGCTCAGAGGTCTCTTTTTCTAACAACACAGTAACCAAATTCTAGTAATTTTTTCCACATTGTCAAGTGGCTTGCTTGTGCCAACAACATTCCATGACCATTTCTATTGGTTCGGCTGCATCGTGCTATTGTTTTTCCCCTTTTAGCCATATATTCTGTTATTTCATTTCAATTGTTTGACTGTCAAAAAACACTGATAGAGCCAACAAATTTCCTCCTCGGGTGACTGGTGGGAAGTGGGATACAGGGTTGTTGGATGGTGTGGATCGATGGTCAGGATGTTGGTCAAGCGGCGGAGATCGAACCAAGGAAGAATAGATGAGAGAGTGCACAAGAGCCGTCGGATTGATATGATCAATGGACAGGATCATATCATAGAGATAGAGGAATCGATATCGCATCAACGATTTGAAAGCGAAAGGTGGTATTTCAGGCGAGATCACAAGAGGTAAGTGGTAATTCGGATTAGCACCCGATTCCACTCATCAAGTGACACGTAGCAGCGAGGAGAGAGGAAACTGCCTTATCAGGGGGGTATCCCTCTCGCTTGTTGCCCGAGTGATATGTGCGATAGCCATTAGATCTGGCGGAAATTATCTAACGGTGGTGATTGGTCGGAGCAGGTGAGCGTAAATCGTTAGTTAGATAAAGTGTGGACCATCAGATCAGTGGAAAGATCGAGACGGGGATCAGAGAATGGAGAGCGTAGCGGAAAGGAGATGAAACGAGAGCAAGCCCGCCGATATTTATGAGCACGGGTGTATAATTTTTGAAGTCCAACTTATGGCCAAAGCGGAGCAAGAAGAGATGTGGACCATCGGAGCTAAAACATGGGACATTTCCGTTAAAATAGCAGCAGTGCACCTCACGGCTAATGGGACCCAAGTAAAAAAAGGGAAGACGAAGAGTTATTCGCTAGGAAAGATGAAGGGTAAAGAAAAACAAAAAAAGTTAAAGAAAGGAATTGGACTTTATGGGTCTTTTGGAAAGTCTTGAACTGGAATGATTTCAAACTCTCATTAGTTTTGGTGCAAAGTTTTGGGTTGTTTTAAGAAGTTTTGTTAAATTAATTTTGAGAAAAAATGATTTGGGCTCAACCCTTATTTTTATTAATATAAAATTTATATATATATATATAGATTATGTTTCATCATCTTTTATCTAAAAATTATTTTTCTTTTAAATATATGATTTCAAATATGACAAGTTCAATCTTTCAATCTTTCCATATAAATTACATGTTTTTATATATTATATTTATAATAAAATTTCAATTCCCCAGCATCTTAGATAATTTACACCAACATTGCCTTTACATAATTCCAACATTATCATAACTTCCATTTTGTGTTACCTAAAATAGAAAAAATAACATTGACATTCAAAATGCATAATAGTTTTATCAAGTATTAACTCGAACCTACAATCATGATAGAAAGTTGGGTTAACTTTATGCGGATAAGTTCCACGATCTTATCAAATTGAAGATAGGACAAAATATAATTAACGCTTTTAGAAAATGGATTAAAGTGTAACAATTTTGTATGAAAAATAAAGTACTAGTTGGTTATGGTTTTCTTGTTATGTTTAGTTGTTTTTAGTGCGATTTTTTGGAGTTTTCGGTGGCGGAATTTGTCAGAAAAAATTGTGGTGAAATCTTGATTTGTGTTATTTAAACTAGTTTTTTGATTGTATATATGGATTCAACACCCTGCAAAACCCCTAAGGCACTTATATTATGCAGGGGTTACCCAAACTTGTGATTTCAATGAATTCCTGTTGGAATTTGGAGAAATTAGACCAGAAAAATCCACCAGAAAAGCTTCCAAAAAGTTGCACTAAAGACAACCCCGAGAAAGAGTCTTTTGGTTATGTTAGTATTTGTTATTGCATTATTGCTTTTACTTCGAAGGTAGTGTTTTCATTTTTGGTTTTATCTAGGATTAGTCATTCAATATCTTAATTTGCATCAATGCTTGCTTGAAAGATAAATCATTAATTAAGTTTAAGTTAAACTATGGATTAGAGAGGATCACCTTGCTAGTTAGTTTTGGATGGCAAATGACAAGAAACAATTCGCCCATGCGTATGTGTCATTTGATGATGCTTTCAAAATATGTGTATGTGGAATAAATCCCCATGTTGAGATAAAGATGTGTATGCAATATAACACCCAATGTCAACATGTATCATGAGCTCATGATAGAAACAAGTGTCATTTGGAAGATTGATTCAACCTATTTCCAAGATTACCCTATTGAAAGGTGTAACTAGTTCCGGTCTTCAAAATGACATGTGTAATTGTGGATTTATGTAATTGATGAAAAGAAGAAAAATAAAATTATTGTAATGCTTGTCTCATGGGTTTCATGAGCAAGGAATTTATTTTTAGTGATGCCTCCCATTGTGAGCCTTTAGGATTTGTCATCTAGTCATAAAAGTCAATTTGAGTCTATGTCATGTATGAAGGACCCTTCTTGGGCATGTTACATTTTGTATAAGTCATTAAAGTAAGTATGAAAGCCCTCCAAGACAAGCACACGACCTCTCCTTCAAGTCGGCTCAAGATGAAAGTAAGATAATCTCCAAAAGGTATGTCGGCCTTATCTCCAAGTCATGTCGGCTAATTAGCATGGGCAAACTACTATTTATAGACAACTTGACTTTCATTCTTGACACAGATTTCAGCCTTGCATCTGAAGTACATCAAGAAGTGTGAAAAATAGAGATAGAAACCTCTCATCTAACATGGGAAGGAGGAGAATACAAGCTATTTGGCACTGTTTTTGGTTATTTTTCCTCACACGTGTGACTGATATTAAGGGCTATGCAGTAGGGTTTCCACTGTCAGCAAAGAAGCCAAGAATATCTCCATACTAGCCGAGGTCACAAGATAGAATCTCCTAGTCAAGTGAAGAAGGTATATACCTCTAAACAACCCACACGTGTAAATTACAAGGGTACAGATAGGTTGAGAGTTATAGATCTGTGGAAGAGACTGAAAATTTCAGAAGTGCAGATAATTTGACTTGCATTGACTATAGGAGGAAAGTGCTACAAGTTTGTTTCAAGAAAGATTTCATCAAGGAAGGTTTGTGACTTGGTCTTGGAGTGGCAAATAGGTCAATGGTCTTGGTCTTGGTATTCGTCAATTGAAGTCTCTATAAGAAAAATTTGTTCGATTTTTCCTCTCAAGTGGGAGAGGTTTTGGCCCTGGATGATAGCCTACATTTTGTGTCTCTTGTCTCGTTATGTTTATGCATTGGTAGTTGTTTGATGAAGAAGAACACTATAATAACATAAGTAAAAGATTCTAATCTAAGAAGTAAAAAGCATTCACAAGTAGTTATCTAAGAAGAGAAATCACCTAATACTTGATGCCCTATATTTCTCAACATGGCATCAGAGCTAAGGTAACAAAGTCAAGGAAAGGCATCTTATCAAGGGACACTCAATGATCAAATCTCAAGGAAGGCATCAAAGCAAAGATCATCTTTAAGATAAGATCAACAAAGGAAGCATTATAACCCTAGATCGAAGAAGGTATCTATAAATAAGTCTTGGGATCATCATCAAGAAAAGAAGGCCAAGTTGAAGAGATCTATGAATCAAGGTCCTTACCATTGAAGGCATCACCAAGAAGTCATCATTTATCTTCATCAAAGGATCCAAAGAGATCTAACTCTCTTCGGGATCAAAGATCATTCTTGAAGAAAACTACCTTCACCAAGGATAAGTTTTATATTCTCTATATCATCATCAACATCAAGGAAGCAACAAGGAGAAGGAGCATCCTATCAAGTAAGTATATTTATGTCCACATATGAATCTGTCAAAATGTTCTTTTGCAAGGAAAGTGACAAATTGGCTGGGGCTTCAAACTATCTTGCATGGAAGAAAAGGACAGATCCAAATCTTATTGAAAATGAGGTTATGAAACATGTCAAAGGATATATCACTAAACCAAGAAAGGAGGATGCTCAAGCTCTTGCAAATTATATGAAAGGGAAAGTTAGGGCTCAAAGGATTCTCATAGAATCTATCAAAGATCCCCTCATCCCATATGTATCCAAACTTGAAACTTCAAAAGAAATCTATGACAAGTTGGTAGAGTTGTATTCCATAAGCATTGTTGAAGAAGTCATCTCATTAAGGCAAGAACTCTACAAGCTAAAGATGTCAAAAGAAGAAGGAATAGCCTCATAATGTATCCAAACTTTAAACTTCAAAAGAAATCTATCACAAACTGGTAGAGTTGTATTCCATAAGCATTACTAGAGAAGTCATCTCATTAAGGCAAGAATTCTACAAGCTGAAGATGTCAAAAGAAGAAGGAATAGCCTCATACTTTATGAGGATATCTGAAATCAAGGATCAACTTCAAGATCTGGGAGAAGTCATGTATGATAAATAAATGACTACAGTTGTATTAAATGCACCACCGGAGGAGTGGGGTAACTTTACTTCAAGTATTTATGGGAAGAAAGAAGCTACTCCATTCCAGGATCTATGGTCACCGTGCAAGATTGAAGAATCTAGACTAAAGGCCAAATCTGATGTGGGAGAAGGTGAGCAAATTCAAGTTTATGCTACAATCACAAGAAAAAAGGGAAAATCTGGAAAGTTTGTTTCTTGAAAAAAGAAAAGGGACATGTCTAAGATTCAATGCTATGGGTGTCAAGAATATGGGCACTACAAAAGAGATTGTCCTAAGATCAAGAAGGACAATAACAAAAGATGAAGAGAAGGAACCCATATCACCGAAGAAGTGGAGGAAGTTGAAAAGAAGAAATTCAAGAATGAGGAAGTAAGAGATCTCTATTATGATTGAGATAGCCTTCCTCACTTAAGTTCTTCTCAAGTTCCTAAGTCTTCTATTGTAAGGTATGGCTATCATTATTCACTAAGAAAAATGATGGGATGGATTATGGCATCATAGAAGCATTGAAAGCAAGAGCTCGGGACATCATCATAGAGAAGCATGAAAGATGGTTAGAATCTATGAAGTCAAGGAGTTCTTGGGAATCTCATTGAAACATAAGTGGCAAGGTCATCTAGTACAAGGTTCATCATACATCTTTCAAAAGGAAACATCTCCTAATGGGGATACTTTAGATCATCAAGATTCTCTGATGGAATCTTCATTGAAAGATTCACCGATCATGAGGGAAAGCAATTGTTTCATCAAGAATTCCAAACTTGTGGAATTCATGTGATGATGGTACGACGACATAAAAGAAGCAAAGCAATGGATTGAAGCTCTTTCAATCAAGGAAGTTATCACAGGAAGTCTGGATGACCCAAAGGAAAAAATGAGGTATGTATGCTTACATTGACATTGTGGAAGTCATGTCATATGGTTGCAGATATCATGAACCAATACTCTATCTGAAGAGAATGATCAAAAGAAAGGATCTCCTCCCTCAAATGGATTCAGGAATGCATGGGTCACACATTCACTAGATAAAATCAACATAATATGTCCTCATATGAAGTATGAGGTGGTTGACTACAATTGAGGAACATTGATTGGAAACTCCTGGGAATGAAATGTGTGAAGAAAGGAAGGAATATATCGTGGAATATGCAACCATGGTAAAGGCAATCAATATCCAAAAGACCGAGAAGATTTGACTAGGATATCTCCATGGAATATATGAAGACTCTAATGGAGTCTAAAAAAGAAAGAGACTCTTCACAATATATATATTTGGGAGATGTGTCGATATGTATGCAGGATGTTGATGCAAACTAGAAGATGTCATGATGAAAGACCATCACAAAGGTATTGTTGATTTTAATGTTCATTCCTTTATTTTTGAACAAATATCTGGATGGTTTATGCAGGGTTGCCAAGGGAAGATCTATGGATGTCTTCCATCACCAATGCACATGTAGTAGGATGAAAGATCCTTAAGTAAAAATGGCACAAAGAAAGCAACATGGCATGAAGGAATGCCAGATATGGACTGATGGATTACTTTTTTATGATGACATCATTGACTCATGGATGAAAGAGATGGATGGTCGATGCCCTATGTAGAAGTCCCAAACATGAAGACTCCTAGATAACGAACAGAGGTTCATGACATCATGAAAATGAGTTCTTCAAGCAGCTGGTTGTCCCATCATCTCCACCTGAGGAACTGTTGTAGGTCCCTAATTAAGAGGGAGCCTGGAAACAAGTTTCTTACTCGGAAGAAAATTGGAAATTCCTAAGCCAAGAGGGATCTTAGGTAGATTCCTTCCATAGGAATTAGTACATTCCTTTATTGGAATAGATATGTCCTCCCTAATTAAGAGGGAGAGATATACACATCATTCTTGTCTTCACTTGGGAAGACAGAATGGAGGGTTGGGTAAACATTTGGCATCCAATACTCTTTGAGGATGAGTTAGGGCATCCAAGATAAGAGTAGTCATAGAGGACCAATATTCTTTGAGGATTGGGAATCCAAGATAAGAATAGTCATGGTGGAACACAACTTGAGAACCCAGGTGGGGTATGTTCTAAGAGAGATAATGATGAAGATGTCTATACATCATTGGTCTCGCAAGAATTGTGCTCAGATCTCGTGGAGAGATAGAGGAGTTAGTCAAAAAATTTCTATGTGACAATGTTGGTTGAGATGATGTTAAACAGATGGGTTACCAATCCGACCCTTCTTATGAGAAATTATTCGGATTGAGAATGAGCAAGTACCATTATGAATACCTCCCTAGTTAAGAGAGAGTGTTGAAAAGTGTAAGTAGGTTCGGTCTCTCAGAATGACATGTGTAAATTGTGATTTTATGTAATTGATTAAAAGAAGAAAAATAAAATTATTGTAATGCTTGACTCATGGGTTTCATGAGCAAGGAATTTATTTTTAGTGATGGCTCCCATTGTGAGCCTTTAGGATTTTTCATCTAGTCATAAAAGTCAATTTGAGTCTATGTCATGTATGAAGGACCCTTATTTGGCATGTTACATTTTGTATGAGTCATTAAAGTAAGTATGAAAGCCCTCCAAGACAAGCATAAGACCTCTCCTTCAAGTCAGCTCAAGATGAAAGTAAGATAATCTCCAAAATGCATGTCAGCCTTATCTCCAAGTCATGCTAGCTAATTAGCATGGGAAAACTACTATTTATAGGAAACTCAACTTTCATTTTTGACATATATTTCAATCTTGCATTTGAAGTACATAAGGGAGTGCGAAAAAGAGAGATAGAAACCTCTCATCCAACATTGGGAGGAGAATACGAGTTTTTTGGCATTGTTTTTGGTTATTTTTGCTCACACGTGTGACTGATATTGAAGGCTCTATAGTAGGGTTTCCACAGTCAGCAAAAAATCCAAGAAGAAGATCTCCATACCAGCGTACATGCTAGCCGAGGTCAGAAGATAGAATCTCCTAGTCAAGCAAAGAAGGTAGATACCTCCAAACAACCCACACATGTAAATTATAGGGGTACAGATAGGCCGTGAGTTGCAGATCTATGGAAGAGACAACAAATTTTAGAAGTACAGACAATTTGACTTGTGTTGACTATAGAAGGAGGAAAGTGCTACAAGTTTGTTTCAATAAATATCTCATCAAGGAAGGTTTGTGACTTGGTCTTGGAGTGGAAAATAGTTCAAGGGTCTTGGTCTTGGTATTCGTCAATTGAAGTCTCTATAAGAAAAAGAATTTGTTCAGGTTTTCCTCTCAAGTGGGAGAGGTTTTGAACTTGGCTAATAACCTACATTTTGTGTCCCTTGTCTGTTTATGTTTATCCATTGGTAGTTGTTTGATGAAGAAGAACACTATAATAACATAAGTAAAAGAAGATCCTAATCTAAGAAGTAAAAAGCATTCACAAGTAGTTATCTAAGAAGAGAAATCACCTAATACTGGATGCCCTAGATTTCTCAACATACCCAACCCACTTCATTGACAACTAACTTCAGCAAAGAATATTATCATGGTAATAAGGTGTCTCTTGTGTCAATTGATTAAATTTGTGACAACAATTAAGCTTCCATTCAGGTTTTTGTATTAGAGACCCTAAAAGTGGCCCTTCAATGCCTTGAGAGTCTAAAATGTCTAAAAACCCAAGAGAATTTAGGTTAATTGTAAGCATAACCCCCATCGGTTCTTCATCTATGCATACTATCACATAGCAGAATGACTAGTATTATCACTTGAGGCATCAAAAAGAATTGGATCTCGAGTCACTATAATTTTTACCAAGGTGTTGTAGCTTTTAACGGCAACTGCAACATGAGTGTTGCGGGAGACATAGAAAGCTTCCTAGAGACAACCTCTGGGTTGATTTTAGACCAGTGCCTAGGACATCTTAAATAGAGGAGTGCATGGAATATTTTCAATGGGGGCTTTCGGTTGCACTCCAATTGTCATGTAGTTAAAAAAATAATAAAGGGGGCTTGGTTCCATCAGCCTTCGTGAAGTTAAACTCAAGCCAACACATGGATCTGAATGCTCAGGGGGTAAATCAGGCCAACCTCAAAGAGAAATGCCTTGTTCTGGTGGCCAACACACAACAACGGGTAGTCTTAATATCGACGTTGTAGTAACATGAAGAGGAGTAAAGAAAAGAGGGAATTTGACACATAGGGTTGCCAACAGAATCCTAAGCAACAATGTTCCAGCAGAAATATGGAAGAGGGAGGAGATGAAAGAGTGGAAGGAATGGAGCGCTAGTCAGGGTTTCAGGCCATGTACTCATGGGCACATTTGTCACCAAAAGCTTAAGTAAATATGTGCACGCACATGTATTATTGCTACTTAGTAACAAATATACAATCATGAACACAAATGAAACCTATAGATTCATCACTCTATTTTAGAGAAAGAAAAACATGTATGGAATGAGATTTACAGAGGAGAAAACATATTGCGCATTGCCATGATTGGAATCACCAAGGAGTTTCATTAATACTTGAAGGGTCCAAATAACCAGTCCATTTACATTCGACAAAATATCACTCAAATCTCTCATGAACAAGTTTCATAGAACCAAAGTAGAACCACAGAATTTGGACCACTCTAGGTGCAGAATTCTGGAACTTGTATTAAGTATTTCTCCCCCTTATTTATACAGAGAAGGGGGACTTTGAATCCACAATTTACAAAAATAAATCAGCCAAGGGTCAACTGTCTGATTGACTAGCTCCCTTGGCCTGCGATAGCTCTGCTGCCCAAAATGATTTCTAAGGATTTGATTCCTTTCTTGAAAACCAACATAAATTACAAAATAATGAAAAGAAAAGGAAAACAGAAAGATGATGGAGGAAAATATCATCCTGCGGTTCCTGTGAAAGCCCCTAATCAGTTCACGTCTCTACCACAATATATCCCTCCTGTTGCTTGGCTGGTTTCTATTGCTTTCGCCTTAACTGCCTGAATCACTCGTTCTCCAGAGCAAGGAATGGTTCCACTATGAGTTGCCTGTTACTGACTAGAACTGGAGAATGTCCTGGCAGTCCTTCGTTGTGTATCTGAGTGGAGCCCCATGCTAAGCCATTAATATTCCTGAGTCCCTATACCTTCATTTACTCTCTGAAGATCTCTCTGAAGATGTGCAGTGAAGCAGTTGAATTATGTTCGGTTGTGTTATATTCTTTCCACGACTAGCCCATGTAGTTAACCGGGGGTTAGAGGGGGGCGAAGCCCCCCTTCATTGTGCCGTTTGCGTAGCGGAGGGGTCACAAGGGGTTTGAGGTGTACCCGTAACCCTATTTTATGGGGTTCGTGGTAGCGCCCCGAAAAATTTTGGTTTTGGACCATATGTTAGGTTGGGCGGATCCACCTATGCTTTTGTGCATGATTTTCGCACATGTTTCTAGACGCGATGGTTTATGGTCCATGGTATTGGATGCTTCGGCATGTATAAATATGTATTATAACATTGAAAGGAACATAATGAAAAATCAAGCTGGTAGTCCCGATTTTGGGATCCAGGGGAAAATCTCTGTGTATAT
>APFE031420781.1:240516-281551 GCA_000404065.3 Pinus taeda | reverse complement strand
CTACAAAGGCAGAATACATGGCAGCCACTCATGCAAGCAAGGAAGCAGTTTGGTTGCAGAGATTGTGTTCAAATATGGGGTTAGTATAGGGAGCTATAAGGATAGACTGTGACAGCCAAAGTGTAATTTTCTTGGCAAAGAACCCTGAATATCATTCAAAGACAAAGCATATTGATGTTAAATATCACTTTGTGTGGGATATGATAGAAGACAAAAAGGTGTTGCTGGTAAAGGTGGACACTTTGAATAATACTGCAGATGCATTGACAAAATCTATGATGAGAAGTTCTCTTGGTGTAGAGAGACAATGGGCATTTTAGGGCTGGATAAATGATTAAGCTCTCTTGTGGCCCCCCTGTGGAAAGAAAACAACAAGTGGGATAATGTTGGGTTGTGTATTTGTGTTTTATGTGTTATGCTCTCGCGTTGTTTTATTTTTTGTGTTTTTAGAATTTGTATGCAAGTAATTTCTGTATGGGGTTAAAACCTACAAATTCATTTCTAAGGCCATTGTTGTCCTGGTTTTTTTGTTGCGGAGATTTCCACAAGATTAGCCCATATCGCTCTCCAACTGCTCCATGCCTTCATTTAATACCTCAGTTGCCGACCTATATGCCGAAAAATATCCTCATCGTCCCACTGAGCGGAAGTGAAATAGACATTTTAATGTTCAATGATCTGGGCAGTTGATCCGAGCCGATTCAATCTAGTCTGTTGATCTGGGCCTGCTGGTATTGCAATTGAAATACAGGAGAGGGCCTTTTTACCATTTTTGATAGTGCCTTGCCGACGAGATGGACCCGAAACTGTAACAAACTGCAATATGTAAAATATTGCATCCAACGCAATCGCAAGTCGGAAGAGGCTTTGGCAGAGGAGGAACTTGTGACTTGAGCGATCCCCGATTGCGATATCGTAATCGGGGAGGAGAGAACTATCACAATCGGCAAGGGGAGACAGAACTTATGATATCGCAATCAGCAGGATGAACTTGCGATATCGGCGGAGGAGTGGTGACGAAACTTATGCGATATTGCAATCGGTGAGGGGAGGCAGAACTTTGCAATATCGACAGAGAAGGGATTTATGATTTGTGTGATCCCGATTATGATATTGCAATCAGCGAGGAGAGGAGAACTTTATTTTTGTAAGCGAGAAACTTTGCGATATGTGATATTACAATCGCAAAAGGAAAAGGGAGATGAGCAGATATGTATAGCAAAGGAAAATGGGCCGATATCAATAAATTTTTGCAAGTCCTAGGCCTTTAAAAGACATTCGGTATGTTTTATGAATGTTTTTAAGATATTTCAAAGGGGAATGGGGAAACACAACTAGAGTTGGAAATACAAAGGGATTTTCAGCTAGAGTTAAAAATAGATCACTATGGCTAGAGTTTAAAAAACAAAGGAAAAATGAGATGCGTGAAAGAAATGGTTTTAAGAGAATGTGGAGATTTCTCCAAAACAATTTAAATTAGACCTGTTATTCCTCCTTTCTACCATGACAAAACCCTCATCTTTAATAGGCCATATCTTCTGATTCCGGGGTCCATTTGAGGAGTTCCATGTACCGTTGGAAAGCTTATTCCGAGCCCTATCCAATGGAGAGATTCTAATTTAGCTTTGAGAGCTTCTGTGGCTTGGAAGATCGCTGCAAAATTTTCTGCTCTTTTGCGTTTTGGGTAGCTTGAAAACACTTTTTGCAAGGAGTGACAACACAAGGGTAACGATTTAAAGTTCTAAGTTCAACTAGTGACTAATTGTGGTTCTATAAGAATATATCAAGATGATAAAACATATTGGTTTCTAACAACATTTGAAAGATACTGCTCTTTGTTTGAAAAATATATTACTGTTAATATAAGGATGGGTGTTGTCTTATCCTTAAAGGGCATATTGTCTTGCTTCCAATTCAGTTAATGGATAATTTTAAAAGAGAGTGCTCTACTTTAATGCAATAATTAATAGTCCTAGTTTATATCTTTAATTAAGCTTATCATGATTTATTATGTTGACATAATGGTAAGCTCTACCTCTGGTGTCTATTTCTAGTAGCTAGTTGGACCTTTCGAGTTATTTTCAACATTTAAAGCATTGATTTTTGTTCTAAATTAGTAGCAAGTCACACCCACTTGTGGCTATAGTCAACATCCTCCATCAATTATCATGGAAAAGTATAGGGTTTCCCATTAGAAAGAGCTACACACTATTTTTGGACCTATTCATGGCAGCAAAGAGGGCACCCCACTTGCAAGAGTTAAATTTAGTTTTGGACATCTTCATAACGGTAGAGAGGGTGCCACACTAGCAAGTGTTGCATATCTTTTTTGGGTTTATTCATGGCAATGGAGAGGGTCCTCATCTTATGGAGGAAATTTATTTAAGGGATTACTAAAGGGTAAAAAAGAGTGGGATAATTTGGTTTAATTCCCTATTCTACTTGTCACTTCTCTTTGGCTTTCAATGATTAAAAAATGAGGGATTGATATTTAGTTATTCTCTTTTCTACTAACAATTTGATTCTTTCTTATTGTTGCAACAATCAACTAGAACCAAAGATGAAATTTAGATCTTCCAACAATCAACTATGCTAGTTGGTTCATAGAATTAGACATTGGATTTAGATTTTCCATCAATCAAGCCAAGCCAATTTGTAGCTTTGATTAATGTACTTCTCAATTTTCTTTATCCATTGGTTTTAAGGGGATGACAATATTGTGCACAAATCCTTTCACTTAATGTTGGATTTATTTTTCCAACGTTGGCATGAAGAGTGAGATGACTTGATCTCATGAGATGCATCTAAAATGAATGCCCTATCAAATTTCTCCATCATCATTTGAACCTTTGTTTAATGTTTCACTCAATTCCATGTCCCAAAAAGCAAGCACTAGGGTTGTTATATCCATTGTAGCGTTCATTCATTTATCTTTCATAGACTTTCTCTATTTACCAATCCATGTTACTATTCCTACCCTTAACTTTGAGGTAAAAAACATCCAAGCAATGCCCTCGAGTTTGGAAAAGCAACAAATGTGAAGTGAGAGCAAAATTTTGAGGTGACAAAGGAATTTCCTTTAGTGTTGCACCAATCTTGTCCTCACAAATACCCTAGATGACTTAGATTCATTACTCATTCATAAAGGCCAATAACAAAGAAGCATCTCTAAAAACAAACCTAAAAATTGATGATACCGACCTCAAATCTATTGTTGATTCATCGCAAATGCTAAAGCTACAAAAATATTTTGAACTCATAGAAAATCACCTTCACAAAAATTGTGATAACTCTTTGGAACTTCTAACACTTCTAGATTCCAAAGGTGCTAAGAGAGTTGAAACAAATCCCTAGGCACCTACTCATATATTTTAGCTATGGCAAGGGCTACACAAACAACAATAACTACAAGAAAAACAAAAGCAACATATATATCCTTTGACGAGTAAACATCTCCACATTGGATTTTGTTCTTTCACTATACCACTTGGCAAACATAATGATATATTTGAATTTGACGAGGAAAGTATGGGAAATAATTGTAGTAAACACCCATAAGTTCATGATAGAGATACTAACTCTTTTAAAGAACCAAATAGTGTCCAAAATGTGCATGAGAATAATTTCAATCTATAAATGAACAACCACCTCCATTAGCGTTCCCACCAAATAGTGTGGGATAGAACGAGTTTAGGGAAGTTGGGGAATAGTAGTAGCAAATGCTCGTAACTTTATCACAACAATACCGACTCTTTTAAAGGTCCATATAGTATCTAAAATATCCATTACAATAGGTTCAATTTGTAAATGAACAACCCCTATTGGCATTATATGTATTAAACAAATTTAAAATCTAAATCTAACTTTGACTAAGGCATATATTTGAATTTGAATGTTGCTCTCAAAAAACTCACTGCTTTGTTTTGGTGTTCGAGATAACAAAGCAACACAAAACACAAAATGACATTCCAGTGACAAAGCAAAGCACAACATCAACGCCTCATTGTTCTATAGGACAAGAATGCACAATCAATAGTGGTAACTGAAAGACGTATATCTTCATTTTTATCACCCCACAAACAAGCATATAAAAAATATTTTACGATTGGTGCAATCAACGATCCTTCTGTGATCACAACCAAACTCTAGTAGCATTAAGAAAGTGTAGCCACAACAGTTCAATACCAAATCTGGTAGCCTTAAGAAAGTGTAACATTAGTAAGGCAATGCCTAGGCTCATTGTGGAGGAATTGAAAATGTTTAGTTTTGTGGTGAAGATAGATGCAGATTGCTACAATGTTGAGCCGCGATACAATGTGAAGAAGATAACGAGGTACAGTAGCAGTCGAAGGTTCATGGTTGTAAGCTACATATCATCACACTGCTATTGTGGAAGTTGCTCGAAGCCAAGAGGAACTATACTTATTAATCGTGTAAGTGATTTAATGGTCTCTGTCAATTTCGTTTATGGTGTTTATCAAATTTTTCACTCAAAAGCTCTATGCATAAGAAGTTCGCTAAAGATATAATTGTGAAAAATCTAAAATGGGGGATGTTAAAACTTAGGATAATTGATGTTAAATGAGTTAATTAATCTGAATACATACAAACAAACCAATTACATTATTCCTTGAATAGGCAAGAAATAATAACAATACACCTTCTTGTTATCTTTTAATAATATAATTATTTTCAACTTAAGGTATGGTATATACATGAATATTTATAAGTAATGTAGAATATTATTACTTTAATGAAATATTTGGATATTAGACCTTAGGAAAATTGATGTAAATGAGAATATTTATAAGTCATGTACAATATTCTTACTTCAGTGAAACACTTAAAATAGAAGATGTTTAGACTTAAAGAAAATTGATGTTAACTGATTTCATTAGTATGAATGCATATAATTTTGGAAAAACTGATTACAATATTCCTTATTTGAAATAATAATAATAAACCTTTTTATTATTATATAATAATAAAATAATGTGTAAAATTCTTAATTTAGTGAATACTCTAAACCCATTAAAAATTATATCACATGTGCTACAATCAATCATGATATTCTTATGAGCCATTTAAAGTAATTAAAAAAGCAATTTTATAAATGCGCTTTTTACTGATTAAACATTTATATTAGTATATTTTTAATATGATTAAACAAAATATTATAATTATAGTTTTCCATTAGTTATATATAAAAATTAGTGATTTGTTTACCCTTTTTTATTAAATAATTTCATTGAATGCACTTTAATAAGATGTTTACCATGGTCACCTAATCCAACAGATTCTTTGCAGATAAAATCTTTAAAAGAAGAAAACCATTCTTTCTCATAAGAAAGTGCTCCGAAACACTTCTGAAGTATTTTTCAAAAACCAATCATCATTCCTGAACTAACCAATTTTATCATATTTCGAATATTTCACCTTTGCATTTGAAGTGCCAAACATTTTTTTTTGTGATTGCTTTCCATCACTGCTTTGAGTTAGTCCAAAATTGGTCTCCAGTGTGGTAGACTTTACATTCACCTTCGTCTTTTGCATTTGAAGAAGTGCCAAACTTGTATTTTTCTTGTATTGCTTTCCATCACTGCTTTGTGTTAGTCCACAATTGGTCACCAGTGTGGTAGACTTTACATTCACCTTCATCTTGGGAGCAAAGACATGTTCTGGGGATTCTCTTGTTCAACAAAGAGCCTTTAAAACACCATTATTCCTATATTAAAAGCGAACTTGTAGGCTTGACAAATTGTCAAATGATGATAAATTGTCATAAAATACTCAGTGTAATACACTTTAACCTTCTGTGTCAGTTTTTCTCCAACTACAAACCAATATCCAATAATATTTTTACATTTCATAAGATGTCCAATCACCAAGATACTCTCGGACATTCTAAGGGTAAGCAAAATTTTAGTCCATTTTAGGTTTGTTTGAAGCTTCTTTCATTTTGTTTAAAGAACTCTAGGCAACATTTGTTGACTTTGCATCTATGAGATCAATAATTTCCTCTTCGATGGACATGCCAATAATGACGAGAGCTGTTTTATCCTTGATGAATGTTTTATGTTTGTTTGCTTCAATCGACATCGTTTCAATGCCATCTATTACTTCCCATAACATTTTTATGGACAGTCTTGATCCTGCACTTAAAATTGATGTACACCTTCCCGTCAAGCTTCTGATTCACTAAAGAACATGTTAGATTAATTTACGGTGGCAAGTGGAAGCCCTAGATGTTTTTTGTGGCATAGAAGCCCGTTGGAAAAAGCAACTAAGGATAATGGTCCAGTTTGACATTGCGCTTTTCCATGTTAATGCGGGTGGTGTTCCCCATATTTACCAGCAACCCTAAAAATTCATCACCAAAACCACTGAAATAGTATTAGAAAGGCCTTAGATAACTGCTCATTAAACAAAACACTCGGAACTCCAAAACAGTAAGCATAGCGGAAAACCTTGATCGCATTCAGTCCATGAATAAAATTTCTGACATGAGAATCCAGAAGGGATCAGACAAAATGCCATGTCACAACACAGATTTAACATTTTATTTAGTCTGTTCTGGAAAAAAATAGGGGGATTTTATCAAACAATAGCATGCCCAATAGCAATCAGCCAACTTTGAGTTATCTGCAACTCAAAGCTCTGGAATCCCAAATTAGAGCCTCCCAAACATTTAGAAGGTTTAAGTCCACATAGAATTCATGTATCTTCAGTTTTTACATATATTGTCAGAATGCTATCACTGTATTTTCAGTTTTTGTGTGGAGAGGTGCTCTACACTCCAATATGGCAGCGTGTTGTAAAACGTTATATAATGTAATTTAATGTAATGTTATGTTGACTTGGTCAAATTAAAAAATGATAATTATTAAAATAAGTTTGAGTTAGTTATTTGATGGGTTTACCAATGACGGTTTACCAAGCCCATAGTATTTGTTATGATGAAGCCTATTTAAAGGCTTTGAGGAAATCCATTGTGGAATGCAAGTGTACCAGTTTATATCCATCTTAACTCTGGATTTGATCCCTCTCAGCAGTTGGTAGATCCTGATTTAAGGTGGATCTAAGCTGGTTATCTGTATTGTCAGAATGCTATCACAAAGAGATTTAGTAAATTGTTTGTTTTGAAAACCTTTCAATCTACAATTCAAAGAATTGAAATTGAATTGAAATAACTCGTGTAAAATTATTATTGAAGCAACGAGAATAAAAAATACAGCTCTAACCGAAGAAAACATTGTAGTGTTACTGTTGAAAATTTGAAATACAGAGTACAGCTCTAAGTATAAAAATCAAAGTAGCATCCCATGGATTTTAACAGGCATCAACTTATCCACATAATTTTAATTACAGCTACTCCAGGTAATAATTTACGATAACACATTTATAATAGCTTTCTATTCATCAAGCTCATTGTCATCAGCCAGATGTATTTGAAAAAGATAATTTTCGGAATCTAAGTGCTCCTGATATAACGAAGGAGAATTCCCATTAACTTCTTTTTCTCTTTTGTCCTGGTTAAAGCTTGCTTTTCTTGTTCCCTGAAAGAGCTGATGTACGTAAGAAGATCTACTAGAAAAAGCATACCCCTACTATATGGATTGAAAATGCAATAAAATACAAACCAGAAAAGTAGTTGAGAAACAACACCTTCTTTAAAGTATAGAAAAAATAATGAAACCCATCACCAAAAGTGTTCCATTGCATGGACCAGGTAAACCCAGCTGCTTCAAAAAGTGGACGCCTGAAGTGTGGCTGTAAAACACAAAAATAGCAAAATAGATCTATTTTCTGTTTATTGAATAAAAGTGCTATCGATGTACAGTCAACAATGCACAGTAATCAAGAACAGTCATACTGTCACAAAAATGTGCTTGATGAAGCTTATTGTGTGGATGTAAGCATGTTCTACCAATCAAGATTGAATAACCAGCACATTTACAAGAGAGACCAGTTTTATTACCTGACCAAATGAAATTGAAATAAAGATGCCTTCTGGTGTGAGAACCCTGTGAACACCTTTAAGCATTGCATTCACCTTACTGACTGTCTCTGGCTTCGGGTTCCAGGGATCACCACTGTCCACAAGTAGCACATCCTTGAAATGGAGGTGTTAATCTAATGAAATAAAATAAATCAACTGGATAATTTCTTAATGTCTTAAAAATCTGTATAGTGAGTCCTCGAAACATTTATCCTAATTCTTAAGTGAGTAAAATCCTGGTTAAAATGAAGTTCGGGTCATGAAATGGATGACTGTCTACCTTTTTCTTTATTGAAGCACAAACATCATATGTCGTTCCTCTTTAAGTGTTCCATTACAATTTTCGAGTGCCAAGAACCACTTTGTATTGACTAATAATGAATAGCAATACGATGTGAAGAACATACATCTATTGAGACTAAGAAAGAAGATAAAAGGTAATAGTTAGTTGTCAAAAGTCAAACCAAATTGTGGAGAAAGGCCCAAACCATTCAAAGGTAGACACTGGAAGTCTGGAACTATTTTACAAATTTAGGTGGAACACGTTGAGAGAGACAGAGAATATGTGCTGTCAACAGCTAATTTCCATTAACAACACAGGACTCACTCAATCATGCCCATTATTTCAATTCTCTAGAGTCTATAGTCTCATAAAATGGCATTTGCATATAATATGCAGTTAAGAGGTAAAAGCAAATAAAGTATGTAGCAGTTAAAGGTAGGTGTGCTTGCAATGTTTCCACGTTACAACATATTTACTTTAAATATCATATTATTCTGCACTCATTTAACATTTTTACATTCGGTGGTATTGATATAAACATAAATTGAAGAAATCATATTGATGTTTCTAATGTAACTCTATCTTGCTGCTTTTTTACTTTTAAGATAGCTATATCTAAGAGAATACAATTTCTTCATGAGCTCACCATAGTCCCTTTCTCAATGACAGCATCAAAACTTTCACTGCCAAAGGGAAGGTTTAACATGTCCATCACTAGAACTTTTACACCTGTAACAAAAGATATGGATTAAATATCCCCAGCATCACAAGTTTGTAAAGTTTTCGAAACAATAGAACACCGTATCTGATCAAGATGTTGTACAATTAAAGATTCATGAATGTTGTAGATCCTTAATATAAGCCTTTAACTGAAAAAATATCATCTTAAGATGAAAAGCCATGAAGGAATTCCCAAACCACAGACCATGAAAGCCCTTCACTGTCAAGCGCTTCTGCATCTTTTCTACTGCAACTGGTGAAATATCTATACAAGTAATTTGTGTAATCCCATCCTTGTACAATCCATCGCACATTTGGGAACTACCACAGCCAAGCTCCAAAACCTGTAACACCTCATATCAGTCCCAAAAGATAAAATCAGATACTAAAAACATTGACAGAAACCTAGTTGGAATAACTAATTATGCATGGCAACATGAATATAGCTGCAACTAGGAATTGACAAATCGCTAGAATGTAATACACATCTGAAGTTGGAACAGTTTCAAAGATTCCTTCCAAAGTAAATTATGCCCCAAGAAATCAGAAAGGATACTAGTTCAGTATTACCTTTGTTATAGTAAATCATGTCTAAATCTACCAATAAAAAGATAATCTTGAATATTAGTTGCATTAATACAGCTTGGTTCATTGTTAATTTTAGGTATGTTCTATGCTTAGCACAATTTACTTCAATTTTTCAAATTAGCTCAAGATCAATTCCAGATTAGCAATCACATTTAGCATGACAGTAAAATGCAAATAGAACATAAACATAAATCGCAGAAGACAAGCCAACACAAGAGGACACAAGATGTGGCGCCAGCCAGGGACAAATCCCATTGTGGGGAAACCCTTGATCAATTCTTCTTATATTCTTCAATAGTTCAGCAAAGAGGGAGATAGTACATATATATCAGAAGTCAACACTTTGACTTGACCAGATAAGAGCAGAGATCTTCACCTTGAAGATAACATAATGAGGTAGCTGATCTGAACTCAGGTGAAGGCATACTGCTTCAACTGATCCTCCAAGGTGACTCCATCACCATGCTGCACCCATCACTGTGCTGCACCTCATCATCATGTTGCACACGTCACTGTGCTGCACCCAATCACTGATCTGCTCTCATCACTATGCTGCTCCCATCACTGAGATGTACCTCATCATCATGCTGTACCCATCATACCCTGTCCATCATCACTGTGCTGCACCATGCTGCACCATCACACTGAATGCATACTGCAATGCATCATCATCATGCTGGTGCAATACATCATGCTGTTGTACCCATTCATGTTGCTGCATCCATCACATCATGCTGCACCTCATTACATCATGTTGTACCTCATTACATCATGCTGCAGTACAAGCAGTCACATCAAACTTCAGTCCTTATACAGTCATGATAAGTTGAGGTTCAAGACTGACTTGTGCAACCCTTAACACAATCTATGCTGTTGGCTAAGGCCTGCGGCCTAGCCCAGCAGCAAGTAAGGTTGTCATACATTAGCCAGCTATCTTTACCCTTGAACAGCAACGTTTTCCAATCAGCCTTATTACTGTACAGTCACCTTTCCTTACAGTGTCTAAGGGTTCCTTACAGAGATATGGACCTCTTTAACTTCATCATTAGTGGTTGAAAGAGTCCTCTCCATAGGCCCTACTTTGATTGCAGTTTGAAGCACAAATGACAGCTGTTAGAGACCCTTATTTCGGGTTGTAACCTTCACCTTTCACTGCAGCTAGGGCAGATAGATGCCTCTCTGGAACAGCGGATTAGACTGAGTGTTTAGACTGTGGATGAGGAACCTTTTAGGCAGCGTATGGTTACTCTCTTTGACAGCTAGAGATCCCCTAGGACTGCAGCCAACACTTTTCATTATCTGCGGCTGGGTTAAGACTATAGCTCTCCCAACTAGGGCTTGTACTCACAGCGGTTAGGGCACATGAAAACCCTCCTCAAACTGCGGCCTAGAACAGCGTATTAGGGATCTCCTTTAGGGCCTAGATAAGGCAGCATGTAGATCTCTTATGGACAGTGTTAAGGTCTTCACTATGACTGCATTCTAGGGTATATAAACATCTCTCCTTGCTGCGTTATAGAGCCCTTTTTGGACAGCAAAGGAGCCTCCCTAAGTCTCCTTCATGACTGCGGTTAGGACATGTTTCCTTGACAGCAGTTAGACTTCTTTTGGACAGCGTTGAGTGGCATGTAGAAACTCCCTCCTTGCTGCTAGGAGACCCTCATTTTGACTGCATGTAAGACAGCGTAGAGCCTTCTCCTTTTGACCATAAGTAGGGCTAGGGTATCTCCTCTTAGGGCAGCATATAGACTTCCTTTAGAGAGTGTCTAGAGTTAGGGCAAACCCTCTGGGGTAGTGTATTCTCTTAGTGACTCCTCCTTCCACCAAAACCCAAAGACAAGTGGAGAGGAAGAGATCACAAGAAGAGTGTGTGTCCAAATGACTAGCAAGCCATCTCTTTTTATACTAAAACGTTGAGCACAAGTGGGGGCAATTTGGTTGTTGGCCGACCTTGACGAATTGTCCCATGACACAAATAAATTCATATCTCCATGAACACATGTCCGAATCGGATGATCTTTAGATCAATCCTACACCTCTCGACGAGAGGAATCCAAGAAAAATATCAGCTGCCATAAATAAGATGACCCACATGGATTTTGGCCCTAGTTGCCAATTTTAACACTCCCTCTCAACTAAGGAGAACTCCATCTGCTAATCCATATGCCAAACTGTACTATCTCTGCCATCAATGCCCTGCACTGCTCTGTTGAACTATGAAGAAGAAGAAATGATCGAGAATGTATCATACCATCCTCTACTGACCCGAAGTCAATCCCATATAAAAGAGGGTGTCTCATACCACTCTTACTAATCCGAAATCAGTTCCAAATAAAGAGAGTGTCTCATACCACTCTTACTAACCTGAAGTCAGTTCCAAAAGAGAGTGAGTTATATCACTCTTACTGACCCGAAGTCAATTCCATTTGATCCCAAATCAATATCATCCTAGCATAGGGTGTACGGTAGTAACACGATACATCCATAGGTACTACTATGGTCCCTATCCTTATTTCCCTACTCATTGGCTAGATGAAAGGTACTTTCCATGATTCCTAGACTGCATGGGTAGGATGTCTCAGCAGGAGAAGGATGAACCACTCATCCTCCCTACATGTCGCCAGAGGTATCCCAGGGGAAGGCTGAAGTTTGAACCACTCACCCAATGATTGCTCAACGCTCCAAGATTTACCCTCAAGCCCCCCGGAGCTCCTAGAGCTCAATGTCCATGTCATACAAGACCCTTAGGAGAGAGTCCCTCCACGACTCCTAGTCGTTCTCGGAAAGTCAAGAATTTGACCTTTCCCAGGGGCTTCAACAGAATGTCGGCGACCTGCACGAGTCCCAATGCAATGGAGCCTTCTTGCTCCTTGATGTACAATATCCCAGATAAAGTGGTACCTGATGTTTATATGCTTGGAGCAATCATAGAACACGGGGTTCCTCAACAATCGAATCCCCCTCTAGTTGTCACAGAAGATCACAATGATATCCAATACGTGTCCAAACAGCTCACTGAAGAGCTTCCTCAACCAAACAGCTTCACATGAGGTCATATTCACAGCTATGTATCTGACCTCATCGGTGCTCAAAGCAACCGACTTCTGCTTCCTGCTCATCCGGGATATCGAAGCAGATCTCAAAGGGAATCAACACCTAGAAGTGCTCTTGCGATCCTCCACACTGCCTGCCCAGTCAATATTCGAATAATCATTCAGCTTCACATTCCTGGCAGTGTATCTCAATCCATGAAAGATTGTGCCCTAAAGATATCTCAAATGATTCTTGGCACCAATCCAGTGAGGCTCAACCATATATGAGCTCAACATGCTAACTGCAAAACATATATCCGGACGGGAGTTCGCCAAGAACATCAATGCTAGTATGGGTTTATGAAACTCAGAGGCATTTCCCAAATCAGGTACGGCATCACTACCGCATAACTTCTTAAAGTTAGGCTTCATCAAGGTAGTCACTGGCTTGCAGTTCACCATTCCAAAACCGAAATCCAACTCCCTCTTACTTTTGCAAATGAGAGGGTTTGCACCTGTCAGAAAGAGGTCGTCCTCATAAGGTGCCAGTATGAGAGGTCTATCATCCACAACCTTCAAGCAATGGTTTGGATCGACTTCACTCCTAATGAATCTCAACTTCATCAACTAGCTATCAATCCTCTCATATCAAGCCCGGGGTGTTTGCTCTAAGACATTGAGAGCTTTCTTCAACCTGCATACATGAGATTCCTGTTCATGAATCTCAAACGCCTCGAGTTGTTCCAAATCTGTGGACTTGCTACATGAGGGGAATGGTCCCCTTGTAAGTTTTCCTTCGATACATCTCGGACATGTACCTTCATGCTCTTCTTGAGTTTAGGAATTCCTGTCACCATTTGACACACATCGAGTAGGGGCCCATAATGAGCAAACCTCCAGTGCTAGAGAAGAGATGTGTCAACTGACATGGTCCCCAATGGACTTCCTGCAACTTTGATACAAATTGCCAACCCTGAACTCAAAAGCATCTCTTAAAATTCCTTATCCACACACGTACCTTTCCATTGATGAATGCCACCTTTGTCTTCCATTGTCAAAATGGACCACACGTTCTTCTTGAGATAAAGAGCTTCTTGAAAATGAATTGAGCTACCCTCATTCAATTTAAGGGCAACATTCCCTACACCCTTTCCGGGATAGGTGGCATCCTCTCCAGTAATAATCTCCATGATTATCTCCCTCTCTATCAAACTAGAGAGAGTTTCCTTCTATCTAATGAAGTGCCTTGAAGCACTACTATCAATAAGCCAGATTCCCAAAGAGTTTGGAGAATTAATGGAGAGGACCAATATAAGATAATACTCCTTCAGCTTATTAGAAACAACATTTGATTCTACATACCTCTTGCTTTCTTTGAAGAGCCAGCCATTTCCTTGATAACCTACATTCCTTTTTCCTTTGCCATTGTACCTGTCGTTCCTTCAATCATTGAAGATGCCCATAGAATGATTGTTATCATCATCAAGTGATGTGTCCCTTCTATTCGGACACTCCTTCGCATAATGGGCAAAACTCATTGCAAGCAACGCATCCATCGTTCCTTCCACCCTTAGATCCGGACTTCCCATTGAAGTGATCTTTAGGTAGGCCATCAAATGCTTCTGTTGCGCCACTCTGATAATATTCTCAGCTTCGACTTCACCCTTCGTGAATTTGACGAGGGATGAGGAACCCATTGAGCCTTTTTTTCCTTTCCAACTGTCTTCGGTGATTGCACTTTCACTCTTGCTTGGGCTTTGTCTTCGCCTCAACTCTGATACCATGTTAATTTTAGGTATGTTCTATGCTTAGCGCAATTTACTTCAATTTTTCATATTAGCTCAAGATCAATTCCAGAATAGCAATCACATTTAGCATGATAGTAAAATGCAGATAGAACATAAACATAAATCGCAGAAGACAAGCCAACACAAGAGGACACAAGATGTGGCGCCAGCCAAGGACAAACCCCAATGTGGGGAAACCCTTGATCAATTCTGCTTATATTCTTCAATAGTTCAACAAAGAGAGAGATAGTACATATACATCAGAAGTCAACACTTTGACTTGACAAGATAAGAGCAGAGATCTTCACATTGAAGATAACATAATGAGGTAGTTGATCTGAACTCAAATGAAGGCATACTGCTTTAATTGATCCTCCAAGGTGACTCCACCACTATGCTGCACCCATCACTGTGTTGCACCTCATCATCATGTTGCACACGTCGCTGTGTTGCACCCAATCACTGATCTGCTCTCATCACTATGATGCTCCCATCACTGAGTTGTACCTCATCATCATGTTGTACCCATCATACCCTATCCGTCATCACTGTGTTGCACCATGCTGCACCATCACACACTGAATGCATACTGCAATGCATCATCATCAAGCTGCTGCAATACATCATGCTGTTGTACCCATTCATGTTGCTGCATCCATCACATCATGCTGCACCTCATTACATCATGTTGTACCTCATTACATCATGCTGCAGTACAAGCAGTCGCATCAAACTTCAGTCCTTATACAGTCATGATAAGTTGAGGTTCAAGACTGGCTTGTGCAACCCTTAACACAATCTATGATGTTGGCTATGGCCTGCGACCTAGCCCAGCGGCAAGTAAGGTTGTCATACATTACCCGACTATCTTTACCCTTGAACAACAACGTTTTCCAATCAGCCTTATTACTGTACAGTCACCTTTCCTTACAGTGTCTAAGGGTTCCTTCCTTACAGAGATATGGACCTCTTTAACTTCATCATTAGTGGTTGAAAGAGTCCTCTCCATAGGCCCTACTTTGATTGCGGTTTGAAGCACAGCTGACAGCTGTTAGAGACCCTTATTTCGATGGTTGTAACCTTCACCTTTCACTGCAGCTAGGGCAGATAGATGCCTCTCTGGAACAGCAGATTAGACTGAGTGTTTAGACTGTGGATGAGGAACCTTTTAGGCAGCGTATGGTTACTCTCTTTGACAGCTAGAGATCCCCTAGGACTGCGGCCAACTCTTTTCATTATCTGTGGCTGGGTTAAGACTATAGCCCTCCCAACTAGGGCTTGTACTCACAGCGGTTAGGGCACATGAAAACCCTCCTCAAACTACGGCCTAGAACAGCATATTAGGGATCTCCTTTAGGGCCTAGATAAGGAAGCGTGTAGATCTCTTATGGACAGCGTTAAGGTCTTCACCATGACTGCATTCTAGGGTATATAAACATCTCTCCTTGCTGCGTTATAGAAGCCCTTTTTGGACAGCGAAGGAGCCTCCCTAAGTCTCCTTCATGACTGCAGTTAGGACATGTTTCCTTGACAGCGTTTAGACTTCTTTTGGACAGTGTTGAGTGGCATGTAGAAATTCCCTCCTTGCTGCTAGGAGACCCTTATCTTGACTGCATATAAGACAGCGTAGAGCCTTCTCCTTTTGACTGTAAGTAGGGCTAGGGTATCTCCTCTTAGCGCAGCGTATAGACTTCCTTTAGATAGTGTCTAGAGTTAGGGCAAACCCTCTAGGGCAGTGTATTCTCTTAGTGACTCTTCCTTCCACCAAAACCCAAAGACAAGTGGAGAGGAAAAAATCACAAGAGTGTGTGTCCAAATGACTAACAAGCCATCTCTTTTTATACTAAAACGTTGAGCACAAGTGGGGGCAATTTGGTTGTTGGCCAACCTTGATGAAATGTCCCATAACACAAATAAATTCATATCTCCATGAATACATGTCGGAATTGGATGATCTTTAGATCAATCCTACACCTCTCGACGAGAGGAATCCAAGAAAAATATCCGCTGCCATAAATAAGATGACCCACATGGAGTTTGGCCCTAGTTGACAATTTTAACAAGTTAGTTATAAAAAAGTGCTAAAACAACACTACGAAAATCCCAACCACCCAACTCCTCATGAATATGTCCACTGCAGGGCCAATGGAAACTGACCGGTAACATGGACTTGTCTGCTAGAACGAGATGAACTATTTTGAGTTTTGATAATGAAGTTTACAGTTACCCAGCGTTTAGTCCCCAAAACTACTAGTTAAAGATGAACTTGGCATTAGCCTAAAAGCTTGCTTCTATTTCATGGAATTTTTATGGTGACTTCAATATGGTTGATGTTAAAGGTGAGCTTGGCAATCCTCCTATAACATGGCATAATCATTAGAAATCAGCTTCGCTCTCTCTCCAAGGCAAGCTAGAATTGCATGAACCAAATAGTGTTAGAAGGTTGAATATCGTTAAGGCCAGTATACCTTGCCCAACTTCAGGTTTAAGAGAGATACAACCCTTAACTCAATACCGTCATGCCTGCAGGAGAGTGCCTTTCAGGTTCATAGTGAATGGTAGGCTAGTAAAACTTGGACAACATCAGACAATGTACATCAAAGGTTTTATTTTAAAGGTATAGACTCTAAATAGCAGTCATTATTAACAAATTTCCTACTTTAGGTTCCCACTATACATTATGAATGAAATAACCAAGTCAAGTGAGTGTAGCTTAGATGGTAGGGAGGAGTCGCTATTATCCAGGTTCCAGTCCCACGGATATTGACATGCTCATTCCTTAGGAGCCATTTCTACATGAAAGATAATCGGCTCACCTAGACACTAGTGAGTTTTCCATGGAAGTAGCTAGTATCAATCTCCAAGGCAATGAACCACACCAAAAAAAAAAATTGTCAAGCGGGTGTAGCTCAAGTGGTATGGAGTCACTATTATCCTCCCCACTCAGGTTCTTGTAACACTGATATTGACATGCTCGCTCCTTGGGAGCCATTTCTACATGAAAGATAACTGGCTCACCTAGACACGGGTGGGTTTTCCATGGATGTAGCTAGTATCAATTTGCGGTACACTAAACCACACAAAAAAAATGAATGAAACCACCAAATATGGTTATCAAGTAGAAGAGCTTGGATGTTTAGTTCGTAGAGAAACAAAATCAGGAAAAGTCCATTCTTAGCTCAAAAAACAATACAGAGCCCTTCCCTCAACATAATCCATGACAATGGGCAAATGGTTCCAAAATGCAAATAAGATGACTCATCACCTCTTTCTCACTTTGACCTCGCGATCGCTTAGCATGAATGAAGATGACTAATTCCGAGGTGTCAACTCTGTGATTGCACCTTAACTAGTCACTGAACAGAAATAGTGCAACTAGCATCATTGTGAATAGATTAAATGAATGTCTCTTTTTCATCTGCATAATTGCGTAGAAGTTTTTAAAACACGGTTGTGTTTTCGTCATGTTTTGATTTGTCACTTGGATAGTGTGTGTGGCTCATTATTTATAGTAGGAACTAAAGCTTTTAGAAGGCTAATAGGATTAAAAGTACCATGGAGAATAAGGATGAAGGTAGGTCACCAAAAACAAAGAAAACACATCATATACCAAAGAGAAGAAAAAGCCTTGAGGGATAGATCAGTTGGTCGAGTTCCCATTGTTAAAGCACCTTTGCTATTGAGATGTCACGGGTTCAATTCCATCTACAATCTCGGGGTCAGGGTTCGTTGTTGAGCTAGCAGGAAGTGACCCTTTTGGGTAGATCTGCCTAGTACAATTATTTTGTGAACGTAGCAATAATGTTGAATGGACTTAGAGGAGGAAGGGTTCAGCTAAATTTAGAGGTGCACTAAATTTAGCAAGAGGACCCACAGGTGGGACAAGGCACAATGTACACTTTATCTCATTATTTTGACTTATAGTCAAAAATTGAGGTGATTTCAACCATCCATTGAGATTTAATCTCAGCCATTCATGAAGATGGTGGGCCAAGTTGACTTCAAAGGAGCAAAAGGTCGCAGATTTGATTCATTATGCACTAGACGACTTGGTGGTTTTAGCTCAACATTAGAGCAGCTAGGGTTTTCAGCTATTGAGAGTTCAGTTCAGCGCATTGAGGAAGAGAAAGGAGGGCCAAATGGCCTAGTTCATCTTCAGCTAGTATCACAACCTCACTAGCATGCAAAGCCAGCGTAACAAAGTCGTACAATGCAGCCATACAACTCAACCAGGAATCCGTACAACGATGTTTCAGCCCGGCCGAGTTTGAGTGAGAAGTTTGTGACTTGTTGGAGAATTGTTTCAGAGTATTTGTTGTTGAAAAGGGAAGTCATCCCTTATTTGTAATCATTTTCTGAAGAACTCTAATTTGTTGAAGCTAATAAAACCACCAACAAATTGCAGGTTTTCCCCAGTTGGTGTTCCCTGGGTAAATTTATGTGTTATCTATTAATGTGCTTGTGTCTTCAGAGTTGATTTCCACTACTATTTTTCAGTTAGAATACTCAGCGTATTTAGTAAATGTATTTGGAAGTTCAGTTTCTCAGTTCTTTCATTCCAGAAATTTATTAAATTAGTAAGTTGGGTATTAAAATCTAACATGGTATCAGAGTGCAACCTCTGATTGAAGACCAGAAAGCGTGTTTACTTCCTCAAGAGCAGGTTTAAAGACAAAGAAGGCACAGTTTATTAGTAAGTACATGCGTTAGGGTTTTCCAAAAAGAGCTTTGCGCAAGGATTTTCTCCAAGCAACTTTGTGCTGGGGTTTATGAGCAGATCGAACTGCGGTATGGCATATTTGGGGCTGAGATTTGAGGACCGCCTTGATGGGGCCTCAATTTTTTGTTCTTGGAGGGAGAAGATTGGTGTAGTGCTAGAGGAGTAAGGAGTTTGGGGGTTTGTGGACAATTCACCAGCCCAACCTAGCATACCCTCAGCAACTGACCCAGCACAATAAGAAGAACGCTAAGGCCTAATGAATTATCCTTAAAGGAGTCAAGGATCATATCTTACCTCACATCTCTGGCAAGAAGACAACTCAAGCTGTATTGGCAAGCATCATAGCACTGTACCAGCGTTTGAGTGAGGCCAAAAAGCTGGTACTCAAAGTCAAACTCAGAAACATCAAAATGGCTTAGTTTGAGGCTGTGGTGTCATATCTCACCAGGTTCACACAAGTGAGGGATGAGCTAGTTGGAGTTGGGGGGGGCAGTCTCGGACAAAGACCTTGTGAGTTTTGCAGTATTCGGCTTTTCCAAGTCATGGGAAAACTTCATTGATGCAGTGAGTGGCAGAGAGAAGCTTCCAGACTAGGAGCAATTATGGAGTGATTGTGTCCAGGAGGAGATTTGAAAGCAGACTAGATCTGGGTCTCATGTCAAGAGAGAGGAAGAAAAGAAATTTGCCCTACTGACAAAGGGGGCAAGCCAAGGGCAAGAAAGGTGCAAGAGGGATCGAGTCCAGCTCCAAAAGCGAGAAGAAGAAAGATCTCAGTAAGATAAAATGCTTCTCTTGCCATCAGTTTGGACACTACTCCACCAAATGTCCCAGCAAGAAGAAGGGGTCCAAGAAGGACCATGTGGTAGCATCAACACAGGTGGAGGAGTTCACCTCCCACTTTAACAGGGAATTCTCGCTCATAGCTTGCATGGCAAGCTTAGTAGCTAGCAGCGTGTGGTATGTTGACAGTGGAGCAACTTGTCACATGACCGGGAACAAGGAGTATTTTAGCCAATTGACCGAGAAGGACATGCAGTTTCATATAGAGCTAGGAGATGATGGCAAGTACCTAGCCAAGGCCGTGAGTACTATCAAATTTGAGAGGGAATCCGGGAATCCTTTCTATCTCAGAGATGTCCTCTACATCCCACGCTTGAAGAAAAACCTTGTTTTAGTCTCAACCTTGAAGAACAAGGGTTATGAGGTTATCTTCAGCAGGGGAAAGGCCTTTATCAAGCCTTTCAACTCCGGAGCAGCGAAGCAGATTGGAGTTAGGGTGAAGAACCTCTATAGGCTTCAGTTTGAGACAGTTGCAACCTTAAGCAACAAATGAGTTAGTAAGCAGAGTCGTGACCTTGGGGAGCTTTGGAATAGGCCTATGGGTCACTTACACCATGGAGCGTTAAAAATCCTCGGGGAGATTGCCACAAGGATGCCCCAGTGCGGTGTAAATCAGCATGACGTGTGCAAAGGTTGCACACTTGGCAAGTATGCCAAGACATCCTTCCCCAGCAAAGACAACAGGGCCGAAAGCATATTGGAGTTGGTTCATTCGAATGTTTGTGGACCATTTTCCTCTCCATCCCTTATGGAATACAGATACTATGTCACCTTCATCGATGACCACTCGAGAAAGACTTGGATGTTCTTCATGAAGAAGAAAGATGAAGTATTCTCAAGGTTCGTGGAGTTTAAAGCCTTGGTGGAGAACCAGACAAGTAAAAAGATCAAGGCACCGAGGTCAGACAACAGTGGGGAGTACATCTCCAATGCCTTCTGGGACTTGTGTGCCAAGGAGGGCATTTGGAGACAACTCACCACACCCTATAACCCTTAGCAAAATGGGGTGGCTGAGTGCAAGAACCAGAGCATTGTTGGGGCAACTAAGGCCATGTTGCATGTCAAGGGACTACATATGTTCCTTTGGGCAGAGTCATGCAACACTACAGTCTTTTTGCAGAAAAGGAGCCCACATAAGGTGTTAGTTAGAGTCAAACTAGAGGAGGCTTTCATAGGCAAGAAGCCTGACGTGTCTCGCCTCTGGGATTTTGGCAGTGTTGTTTACTGCCATGTGCCTTCTGGTAACTAGAAGAAGCTAGAGCCCACAACAGAGAAGGTTATTTTCGTGCGCTACAATGAGACATCTAAGGCGCGCAGGGTGTACATCCCAACACTCAAGAAGACGTTGATCAGGCATGATGTGAAGTTCAAAGAGGAAAGGGCTCTTAGGAAGAAGTCCTTGGAGCGTAAGCAGGGGGGAGCACAGGACGAGCAGCAGGCTACCAAACAGGAGGCTCAACCAACTCCTCATAGTTCATCACATTGAGTTATTCGGCAGGCTAAGCAGCACGCAAATGAGGAGGAAACGCAGGAACTGGAGGAGAGAGTAGAGCGAGTGGGGCCCACGCAGCTAGTGACTCTCAATACAGAGAGAAGACAAGCCAAGTAGGTAGATCAGTTGATCAGCGAGGCTCAAGAGAGAGCTGGAGCCCCCAACTCCACATGCAAAGAAAGTAGACAAGCACAAAGATACACAGGGGTACATGGACTAATGACTAAGTTGATAGATCATAGACTCAAAGCATTCTTGCTACAAGAATGCAGCCTCTTAACAAGTATGTCGAGATGCCATGGTGGAGGAAGATTCCTCCATCATGATGAATGACGTATAGGCGATAGTCTCAAGACCGACTGGAAAATCAGTGGTTGGTTCACATTGGTTGTATAAGATCAAGCAGGCAGATGATGGGAGTGTCGAGAAGAGCAAGGCTAGATTTGTGGCCAAAGGGTTGTCTCGAGTTGAGCGGATAAACTACAATGAGATGCTTGCACCAATGGCCCGGTACGATCCATTAGGACCATATTGGTGATTGCAGCGCAGATAGGGTGTAAGATCCACCAAATGGACATAAAGACTGCCTTCCTTGACAAAGTTGTTGAGGAAGAAATATATGTTGAGCAGCTTGAGGGGTTCGAGACTTTTAGCAGAGACACACATGTTTGCAGGCTAAAGAGAGCTCTTTATGGGCTCAAGCAGGCACTGAAGGCATGGTATGCCTGGATAGACAACTACCTTCAAGGATTGGGCTTCATTAAGAGTGAGGTGGACCCCAACCTGTATTACAATGTGGTTGGAGGTCTTCTACTCATTCTAGTGTTGTATGTGGATGCCTTGATACTTATAGGAGCAGATAGCCTGATCCAGGATTGCAAGAAGGATCTTGCAAGGGAGTTTGAGATGAAGGACTTAGAGTTGATGCATTATTTCCTTAGGCTGGAGGTATGGCAGGGTGATGGGGAGATTTTCTTGGGGCAGGGCAAGCACACATAGGAGATTCTCAAGAGGTTCCACATGGAGGATTCCAGGCCCATGACCACGCTTCTAGTCGCAAACTAGAGGAACGTAGACACTACCAGAGCAGAACGAGTTGATGCCACATTTTATGAGTAGTTTATTGTGTCGTTGATGTATCTAGTGAACACACGAACCAACATTTGTTTTGCAGTGAACTAGTTGAGCCAGTTCATGGTTGAGCCAACCAGAGTGCATTGGGTTGTTGCCAAGCACGTGTTGAGGTATTTCAAGGGCACAACAGATTATGGGTTGTTGTACAGGCAGGTTGATGTCGTGAGCCTTTAGGGTTTCATAGATGCAGATTAGGCAGGAAGGGCACTTCAAGTTGTACCTTCAGTGTTGGGTCAACAGTTGTTTCCTGGTTCAACAGGAAACAAAGGTCAGTGGCACTGAACTTAGCTAAGGCCGAGTACATGGTTGTCAACCTGGCAGTTTGCAAGGCCATCTGGTTGAGAAACTACTTGTTGGGTTTTTCAGTCAGAAGTTGGAGCCCACAGTCATACACTGTGACAATCAGAGTTGCATTAAGCTCTCTGAGAATCTAGTGTTTCATGACCGCTCCAAGCACATCAAGATTTGGTACCACCATATCAGAGATTGTGTTCATAGGGGTAAAGTTAGACTCTAGCACGTGTCTACAAAGAAGCATACAGCTAATATTATAACCAAGGCATTGGCAAGGGGCAGATTTGTCTACTTCAGAGATAGAATGGGTGTAGTACAGAACACCTTGCTCTCTAAGACGGAGTGTTCAATGGAGTTAGAGGAGAAAGGGTTCAAATAAGTTTAGAGGTGCACTAAATTTAGCCGGGAGGGGGGGGTACAAGTGGGCCAAGGTGCAGTTTACACTTTTTCTCATTATTTTGACTGAGGAAATTTTTAAATTTTCCTATAATAAAAAATTGAAGTGATCTCAACGATCCATTGAGATTTAATCTCGGCCATTCGTGGGGATGGTGGGACCAGGTCGACTTCAAAGAAGCAAAAGGGCACAAATTTAGTTCATCATGCACGAGATGACTTGGTGGTTTTAGTTCACCATTAGAGCAGCTAGGGTTTTCAGCTATTGAGAGTTCAATTCAGCGCACAGAGGAAGAGAAAGGAGGGCCAGACAGCCTACTTCATCTTCAGCCAGCATCACAACCTCACCAGCACGCAGAGCCAGTGTAACTAGGCCGTACAGCGCGGACGTACGGTTCATCCAGGAATCCGTATAATGCTGTTTCAGCCAGGCTGAGTTTGAGTGAGGAGTTTGTGACTTGTTAGAGAGCTGTTTTAGAGGATTTGTTATTGAAAAGGGAAGTCATCCCTTACTTGTAATCATTTTCTGAAGAACTCTAATTTGCTGAAGCTAATAAAACCACCAACAATTTGCAGGTTTTCCTCAGTTGGGGTTTCCTGAGTAAATTTCTGTGTTATGTGTTAATGTGCTTGTGTCTTTAGAGTTTATTTCCGCTGCTATTATTTAGATAGAATACACAGCTTATTTAGTAAATGTATTTGGAAGTTCAGTTTCTCAGTTCATTCATTTCAAAAGTCTATTAAATTAGTAAGCTGCGTATTAAAATCTAACAGGTAATCAAGCTCCAGGGGATCATGAATCACATAGAAAAAAATAGTACCAAAGGGAAGAAAGTGGGAAAGCCAACAAGGTCAGATTGTACAAGAGCTTAAAACACATCCACAGGGGACAGATACATGGATCACCTTTGGCTCACTGAAAAGAAAAACAGTTGCAACATGTAAAGAAAATCAACCTTGAATTTGAGTACAGGCAAAAGGGACAGATACATGGATCACCTTTGACTCACTGAAAAGAAAAACAGTTGCAACATGTAAAGAAAATCAGCCTTGAATTTGAAAACAGGGAAAACGTTAAGAGATTTTTTTAGAGATTTCTGGCAATTTTCTAGGACCCAACGAAATTAATTAATTAATTATTTACTTTACTTTTCTTACTTTTCTTTTTCTTCTTTTGTTTACCATGGTAAAGCAGTAACTTGTTGGAGTAATCTAGGTGAGGCTCAGAAGAATCAAACTTAGCTGCTGCCACCACTATAACACGATATCCAACCGTTCTTAAGCCAGATAAGCCAGATATACCAGGAGCGTATGACTTACCAAGAACCAAAACTCCAAGAGGTTGGGAAAGCCTACTCTCGAATCTTATCACGACAGAGCAAAGATGTCCCATGGGATTTGAAACCGAAACCAAGTAGAGGGGACTCAAGGGAAAATTTACTACAGCTTCTAGGAAGTGTTGAAGGACTGTTTAGGAAATTAAATCCAAACAATTTGGGGATGCAGGGACGACCGTTTTCCTAATTTTGAGGGACATTTCTTTTGATTTCCTCCGTGTCTTTTTTTGCAGATTCTCGCATATTTATTCCTGTGTCTCAAATTTAGGTGCATATTGTTTTAGTTGACATGTGTTGTGTGTCCTATTCTGTAATTATGAAAACAAGGAGAAAGTACTGTTATGCCCAAGAAGATTAACTTACATGCAACTCTTCAATGCAGTAGAATTTAGCTTAATTTGAAAACCTGGGGTAGTGATGAGGAGCTTACTCTGTCCGACGACTTGAGAGACGAGGCCACGAGATGGCGGAATTGAGAGTAATCTTTGAACCATTCATAGTGGTCCTCCTTCACAAAACGGTCGTCCCTGCGTCCCCAAATGCAATATAATATATATACATATCGTTGACATTTGAAACTGAATCCTAGCGGTTTCACGGCTAACAGTACAGGGATAGGAAGGAACTGGGCAATATTATCTTTACCAGTATTGGGGATTTAAATAAACTGAAGCAGTGGATGGGATGATATCATTGCCCTTTCCATTGGGCTGCTGCTCTATCTCCTGTTCATCCTCCTCCTGCTGTAGAATGGGGACATCTGGCGTTGATCCCATAACACCCTGCGTAACGTGAAACAACGAAGTTAAAGGGCTGTAAAGCCTGTGTAAGCAAGCTTTGTTCTGTGAGGCATGAACAGCAAACCTGTGCAAGCAAGCTCGCTCCAGCAATCAATATCGGGTTTCCTCAGGACATTGGACCAACACGCTTACGTTTGCGACAGCATTCTTCTTTGTAATGGCCAGTATCCATTTCATTTAACTAACTAGGGCAAATCTCTGAATGGGAGGCACGAAAATTTCATAAACAAATTGATGGTAAATTTTCGAACTTGGAATTTAACATGGAAAAAATTTACTTCTTAAAGATAATGTTTAATATTATCTAACAGTAATATATATTTTTTATACGGTGAGAAAGTAAGAATTTAAGGTGGAAAAAAATTACTTCGTATATTGTGGGAAAGTAATTTATTTGTTAAAAGAGTGGTGAGGACAATTATTTTTTGTTATTATTTTCAAATGCAGGTTAACTCATCACAGTTATTTAAGGAAAATTACATTACTTGGAATAAATTGTTGGTGGTCCGTAATGGCAGGTTTTCACTCATACAAGATGCCTTTGGATCTTGGGTCATTAAAGCAAGACGAGCTCTTAGCTAGACAAAAATAGTTTTAGGGCATATTATTTAATACTAACATACTATATATATTATAACAATAGTTAAAAATAAAAATAATAATATAATTATAGTTTCTTAGATGAGTAGAATATGAAAAGTTAGTAAGTTATTAGTGTGGTGGTGTTAGGGCATCGAGGCACGCCCACCGAGCGAAGATATTGAACATGAGGGTGACCGAAGTATGAAGGATTTAGCGAGCAGGTAGATAGATCGACCAAGCGACATCACTTATACGATAGGCTGACATGCGATATGGTTGCTTTGACGCATGGGCGGGCCAACCTGAACAATGGACCGATACATATATGTAGGCCGACGTGTGGACGAAATGTTGGGCCGACCTTCGATTAAACGAAGGGTTGCAATGATTGAGAAGATGACACAGTGGTGGCATAGATTTATATAGGAGAGTTCGATGGAATTTGGACATCTAAACTCGAACCTCACACATCGCAGAAAACAGAAGTGAGAAAGAAACCAAGCAAGGAGAATAGCAAAGTACCGCGGGGCAACACGCGGTCAAGTCAGGTCAAGTTTGCAGGTGGTCAAGTGAAGCTTTCGACAGTGTTTGGCACAGCGGGTCGGGTCGAGCGAACTGTAGGGTGTGCAGGTTATGTGCCCATGCTGACGGGCAGACTTGTTGAACAAAGTAATACACAAGTTCAGGTGGGTAGTTCGGGTGGCGACATGAGTTCGGTCGGAGGGCGGTAATACGTAGTGTGCAGGCCACAAGTAGAATAGTGTGAGTAGCACAGAAGTATTAACCGGCGGATGAGTTGGGTCGTGTTGGTTTGGGTGGGTAGTTCGGGTGGCGACATGAGTCCAGTCGAAGGGCAGTAATACATAGTGTGCAGGTCGAGAGTAGAATAGTACGGGTAACACATAAGTATTAACTGATGGACGAGTTGGGTCGTGTTGGTTTGGGTGAACGTCGTACGTAGTATTTGTGAGTTGTGTCGAAGTGTAACTTGGGGTTTCCGGCAATGCGGACAACAACCACAGCTACTGCACGATTGAGGCACGATTTTGGTAAATTTTCTAAGTGTGCAGGCCGAACGTTTGGTTGAACAAATTAGTTGTAAAAATGTATACTTGTAAAATTATTGAAGTTTTCTTATAAACTAATATTGGGCAAACTTTACGGGAGCTGCCCCTCCCAAGTATGTATGTGTGTACTTGTGATGTTGATTTGATTTCTGTTGCATACTAATGAATTATAATTAAAGAAGATAATGATGATGAATGTTTATTCCGCTGCATTATTGAAGACACTTATTGTAAAAATAACTAAATGTTATGTTAGGCGTAGTCCATACACTTAAATATTGGTGAAAAGAAAAATTGTAGTGGTGTCGCACCTGCCTATGTGTAGTTGGAAGACTTCAACTGGGATAGGGGCATGATAGATGGTATCAGAGCCCACTTTCCGCAGGGCTTTGATTTGAGAAAAAGGTGAAACAGGTGGTAAAGCATTGAGCTTGGACCAAGTTGAATGAAGGGAGATGGTAGAGAAAGCTTTTCAAAAGCTTGAAGACATGTCAGGTTATTGGAAGGACAAGAAGCAACAATACTAGGAGGCTCTTGTGCAAGAGTGGGAACTCTTGGGGCACATTGGAGATGGAATAGTGAAGGTGCAGAAGGACTTGGACAATATTCATGGGAGGTCTGTTGAACTTGATGAACTTGATGAGAAGATACAACACAGTGACCCAAAACTCCAAGAACTCATGAACGAACGAGTTCGCTTAAGGGAGAGAAGTACCATGTTGTAGGCTAAAGTCAAGGGACTCGAGGATGAGATTAAGAAATAATTTCTTGATCGTAAACCCATTGTTATAGAAGAAGTTAAGCTTGATTACATTAACAAACTTGGAGCTTATTATCGGGCCATGCAAGAGGATATGTGGATGGTTGGGTCACTTCGAGTGGAAGTCTATGTGTGCCAAGTAGGTGCACTTGAACAGGATACGATGAAGAAGAAGCTTAATGGAGCTCAAGCTAGACCAGGATTGGATTGCTCGAACGAACCGAAAGGGGAGATTACATACCTTAAGAGGACTATCAAGTCGAAGCACAAGTCGAAAGACTCCTCTGAGGTCGAATTGTTGAAGAAGGTTGCTAAGATAAGACGCAAGATAAAGCCTACAAAGGATGGAGACTCCTTGAGGTTGAGTTTTGTGCAAGTGACCGTATATGACAAGAAGTTTGTTGCATTGGTTGATACAGAGGCTACACATAGTTTCCTTAGCAAGAAGGCAACAACATCTTTTGAGAAGAAAGATGAAGTGGAAAGAGAGTTGAGTGATTTCAAAGCTATAAACTCTACCTTGAAAGTTGTGATAGGTGTTTTGAAGAACACACAAGTGAGAGTGGGTTTGTGGTTTGGCAGGTTGGATTTGAGGGTGATTGATATGGATGTTAATGCTATGGTGTTGGGGCGGGACTTCTTGATAGTTGCACAAGCCATACCGATGGTGGATCGTGACATACTCTTGATTATAGTTGGAAAACATACCATAATTGTTTCCATGAAAAGCAAGAGTCGCTTGGGATATCAACCAAGGATTGCTTCGATAGCTTTGTATCCAAAGGACCTAGATGTGAAGCATGACTATGTGGAGCAAAGGGAACTTGGATGTATGACTAAAGCAATGAAGGAGAAGAGGATGATTGATTTTGTTGTGAGATCTAGGAAGAAAGATGGAGGTGGAAGGGCAATTCCACACATCTTGAGGATTATGACAGGTGCATCTTCTACTAGGAGACTTCACCATGGGGTTTCTAATGAGAGGGGAAGTCCAAGTACTTCTTCTAAAGCAGTGGTTGGGGAAGTTTATGCAGGTAGAGATCTAGCTGCCATTGTGGACTTTTGTAGGTATGCCATGGGCATATATGACTTTTAGTTGACGAAGGACAAGCTTGGGAAGCTTGGATGTACACATGAGGAGATTGTTGTTGTGCATGAGCACTTGAGGCTGCAACATCAATCAGATACATGGGTGGATGAGAGCAAGGAAGGAAACTTCCTAGCCTTTCTCACACGATAGACCTTTGGAGGTGGGTGTGTGTAGTGACTTAACAATGAGAAGGATTGCACCACCCTAACAAAGCGGCCTTTGGTGATGAGGCCTCTCTTTTACACATTATGATGATGCTTGAATGGATGTGGTTGTTGGGACATCACCTAGAGCATCACATGGGCATCAACATTGATGGCAACATGTTGCAGATGAGATGGAGATTACTTCATGGACCTGAGCATCACTTATTTACACTTGGGATGGATTCTTGATTGAGTTGAGATTGTGACAGGATGCTAGAGAAACAACCAACAATGGCATGAGGAGGAGCATTCTCATGGATTTGGATGCGACAGTTGGATTGATCACCCACCGAGTTCGAGCCACGGGAGCATGCAGTGCACCGAGTTTTGTCAGAGATGTATCGAGGGATGACCAAGATATATTGTTGTTGGATGGAGTATCATAACAGAGATTTCACATGATGACGACACACATTGAGTCGACACAACGTATGTTGCAGTGGTAGCATGTAGCTTGAGTTGAGGAGGACCAAACTATTCACAATGAAGCAACATGGATTTGCAACAAATGTGGTTGATGTTCATGGATTGAGGAGACTTTCTCATTTTTCGAAGACATGAGCCTTGATGGAGGTTTGTGTGATGATGAGCAAAGTTGGGTAGCATGGACAGTGGACGTTGGAGCTAGCGACACTTTACGACGATTTGATGATATTGATGTTGTCGAGGACGACAACATTTCTAGAGTGGTGGAGGATCTCAGGGCCTCGAGTTGGTGAGCGCCCTAGAGAGTCGAAAAATTGACGATCATGTTTAAAGGCGTGGGACGAGCGCCTGCATTTAGTTAAAGGCAACTTGGAGGTGGATGTTGGTATGTGCGACAATTGGTGCGATGATTTGTGCGATGGGAGTGTGTGACGGGCGACCTGAGTTAGGCGTTCAGGCAAGCGCACACCGGGTCAAGGTGCCCATGGGGGAGGCAACATGGAGAGCAGTTGGATGCGCCCACACTTGATATGAGTGACCCAAAGTATGATTGGTGGACTAAGTGAAGTTATTGAACATAAGGGCGACTAAAGTATGAAGGATTGAGCGAGTAGTGGATAGACCAGCCAAGTGGCAACACTTATACGACAGGCTGACATGCGATATGGTTGGGCCGACGCATGGGTGGGTTGACCTAAACAATGGATCGATACATATATGTAGGCTAACGTGTGGATGATATGTTGGGCCGACCTTCAAGTAAATGAAGGGTCTCAATGGTTGATAAGATGACACGGTAGTGGCATGGAAAGTTCGATGGCATTTTGACATCCGAACTCAGACCTCACACATCGCATAAAACATAAGCGAGAAGGAAACCGAGCGAGGAGAATAGTGAAGTATGGCAGGTGATCAGGTGAAGCTTTTGGTAACGTTTGGCATGGTGGGTTAGGTTGGGCAGACCACAGGGTGTGTGGGTCATGTGCCCGCACCGACGAGCAGGCTTGCTAAATGAAGTAATACGCAGGTTCAGGATGACAGTTCAGGTGGCAACAATAGGAGGGTGGTAATACGTAGTGTGCGGGCCGCGGGTAGAGTAGTGCGGATAGCATAGAAGTATTAACCAGCGGACGAGTTGGGTCGTGTTGGTTCTGGTGAACATCGAACATAGTATTTGTGAATTGTGTCGAAGTGTAACTTGGGGTTTCCGGAATGCGGACATTGACGGTAATTGCTACACGATTGAGGCACGATTCTGGTACTTTATCTAAGTGTGCAGAGCGAACTGTTGGCTGCACGACTTAGCTATAAAAATTGTATACTTGTAAAATTATTGAAGTTTTCTTATACACTGATATTGGGCAGACTCTGCGAGAGTTGCCCCTCCCAAGTATGTATGGGCGTACTTTCAATGTTGATTTGATTTCCATTGCATTTTGATGAATTGTAATTGATGATGAATGTTTATTCTACTGCATTATTGAAGACACTTATTGGAAATTAATTAAGTGTTTTGTTAGGCGTAGTCATACAATTAAGTATTGGTGAAAAGAAAAAGTATAGTGGTGTCGCACCCGCCTATGTGTGGTTGGAAGACTACCACCGGGATAGGGGTGTGACAGTTGGGGTTTAATTGTTGTTATTAATTTAAATGTTATGGATAGGGATTAAGGGTGGGATCTACTATTGGATATCCAAGTTCCATATAATTTTATTAATTGTCTTACTCCGAACCCAATATGGAAGAGATGTTGTGATGTCATGTCTTGACTTGTTAAACATTATGACAAGATAAAATTACATTAAATAATTAAATATTAATAATAATGATATTTATAATTATAATTAACCAACCTAGGATCCATCTTAACTCTAGATCTACTAAGCTCTCAGAGGGATTAAATCTCTTGAGGTTGCAAAACCTCTTTTTTAGAGTGAAAAGAGATTTGATCCCTCTCGGCTTTTGTAGATCTGAAGCTAAGATGTATTTAGGCTGGTAGTATTCCACAAATAGAAAATTATTCTTCATCCAATATTTCTTGCTAATCCGTAACTTAATATTCAACTTAGTTTAAAATAAATAAATAAAATTAATATTTTAAATATTCAATATAATCAATTAAATGTAATGAATGCAAACTTATGTAATTCATGATTTATATAAAATATCTTCCAAAAAAAAATCACATAATATTTAAAATATAAGTAAATATTCATTATAATAACATTTTAATATTTAAATATAATAATTTGCTACCATGGATACTAAAATCCTCATTATTTTATTTATTAAAATATTTTTAATAATTAATTTTATAAAATTTAGGGTTAATTATTTCTTCTATTTTTTTTAATGTAGTATTGGAAAATTGTTCTTTTCCATCCCACATTTAAGCTAATCCTAACTTAAACTCAACTTAATTTATATAATAATAATAATAAATGATATTTAATATCAATACAATTCATTAAATGTGGGTAGATTTTGGAGATTTCATAGATCAGACGAGGGTAGATTCACCCAAAGAGATCACTTCCCTAACTACGGAAACATCTAGGAAAATTAACCATGTGACCTCTTAATAGAGAGGTGTTTTAACTACAAAAACTCAACCAATTAAGCTAACTTCGTAGCTTCATTACATTATGTATTATATTATTAAAGTATTGATTTTTGAAATTTTTGTTAACAAGCTTAACCATTAATTTCCTATAACTAACTAATTTTGAATTTATGTATTTTTTATAAAAATAAAAATAATTATTTATTTTGCTTTCTAAAAAGGTTTTTTTTTTTAATTAAAATTGGTTTTTAATCTATTTGAAAAAATTAAAAGGGAGTACTATTTTTTATATTATGGATTATTTTTTAATCTCTTTTTTCATTTTAGGAATTGAATTCAAAGTTTTTGTGGCCATATAATTGATGTTCAATTTTATCAATTTAAATAAGCTATAGTTTTAGTTTTAAAAAAAAATGATGATTATAAAATTACTTTTCAATTCAAGCGTTGGTTTTAAGGATCTTAGTTGAAAATGGTATGGGATGTCAAAGCCCAAATTTCAAATGGATTGTAATTTTAACTCAAAAAAAATGGTGATTATGATAGCATCATTTTTTTTATTTGAGAGTTGATTTTGCTTAACACAAAAATATGGAGTTTTAGGGTTAGAGTTCTCTTGTGGAGGTCACAGTTCTCGTCAAGTTGGTAATTGTGTCTACTATAGACAATTATGGATAAAGGAGTAGAGTTCATTTTCATAAGCAAAGTATCTGTGAAGTGTGTCAGAGAGTTTAATTATGATATGTCACTAGATGTCCATGTTGCATGATCAATGTATTGACAACATAATTTGAAATGTTTGCTCAATTGCAAACAGTTGTTGTAGATCTCACGTAGGTAAGATTAACATCAGGCAAAGGTAATGCTTTACCCCCTCAAATGATATCTATTGTGTCATGGCCCAAAATAACTTAGCCTTAGCTCCATCCTTGGTCGCTTATCACAAGCACTAAGAGATATGAGAGAATCGCAACACAAACTTATAGTAAAGGTTGGCAAGGCCTGAGAAACTATGAATCTTTATTGATGTCTCCGTGGATAACTAGACACAAATGACTTGGATCTTCAGTGGATTCAGACGAACACCACACTCATCCACAGTATACCCTAGATATTTAGCTACCCACATGGAAAGTGAACAATTATGGTTTCTATATATCTCTTTTATAGGTGGGGAGCTCAATACTTGCTAAACATGTTTTATACTCTCTTCCTAAGTTATGTCGAAGTTGAGCATTCCATCTAGGTATATGAACACCATTAGACCATTAGTCAAGCCAAAGAGCATGACTAACCATTTAAATAGACCTTTTATAAACTCAAGGGTTGTCTTTGACACATCTATTGGCTCTATTAGCACCCAATAATAACCTAACTCAATATGGTTTTGCTAAAAAAGTTAGCACCATTGAGTCAATTGAGTAAAACCATAAATTGAGGGAGATGGGCTATGAATAATGGAGGATTTTTTTTTTTTTTTTTTTTAATGCAAATATATCAATAGTGCACATCAATGCTCCATGCGCAATAGGGATTCCAAATAGCTCTACTAGAATTAGGGTGTATGACATGTTGTCGAACCCCCAATGTTTAATTTACATATTGAAAGCATTGAGGGATTTTATTGATAATAAACACTAATGTGCCACATATTTATATGCATGTGGACTTCAAAAATATATTGTACATTGGTGCATATGATATATATTATGAAGCCCCAATACTTAGTTTATCTAATGAAAGTACCAAAGTACCAACGTATATATCACAAGTTCTTGTAACAAGGACAATAATGGTATCATTAAACAAGTAACGTTTTTGTCATAATTAGGAGCATATGTGATTTTATTGCATTTGTTTGCACTAGTGCACAATACTCATCAAAATGCCTCAATCTATATGTGGGTATGAGTGACATACAATAACCTAGCAATTGCCCCTAAAGGTGCAAAGGTGCACCAAAGGAATAAAATAATAAATTATTCATGTAATAAATTATTTAATAATTTCTTTCTTCTTTTTTTTCAATTTTATAATTTACATAAGATTTATTTTATAAATATTAATATTTTCAAAATTTTAATTTAATTTCAATTATATCTATTTTAATATTGTTTAGTTATTAATTAAACAATAATCAATATTGATCGGAAAAGTGGCAAGCTCTAGAACGTGAGTGCTATGTAGAAGTTGAACCAACACTAGGGTATGAAAACCTCCACAAACCCTGACATTATAGGAGGAGCGGCTGATACAACAGATAACTGATAGTAGGAAAAGGCATGCGAGGTGCAGACCGGGGGGGGGGCGATCCCCTCCTACTGGAATGTAACTGTTGAAGAACCAAGTGGGAAAGCCATCAAATAGCCAAGTTCCCAAGAATCAGAAGACCCCAATAATGGCCATGTCCTTGGAGCGAGATGGCAGGCATGAAGTAGAGGGTAGTGCTTGCCATGTGCAACAGAGAAACCCAGATTTGTAATACCCCTTAACAAACTAGAGAGATACCGCAGCTACATGGAATATCACGCGATGATATGTAAATTCATCAGCGTCTGGCCAACGGAGAAGGACCTAATCCAATGGATCCAACAGAAATGGCAACCAAAAGGCCATGTAGAACTCAAGATGGGAGCCAGAGGATTTTTTACGGTAATCTTCTCAAACCTGCAAGATAAGGAAAGAGTTTTTGAAAACGGCCCATACTTTCATTATAATGCGGGATTATTCATGAGATATTGAGAAGAATGCTATAACCTTGATAAAGAGAAATTCCTGGCAGCCCATGTCTGGGTACAACTCTTTGGTCTGCCAATGGATGTCTGGGATCCGGAAATACTGGAAGGAATTAGAAACTCAATAGGAAGATTTGTCAAAATTACAGAAACCACACGAAGGGGCCGCTACACCTCATATGTTAGGATCTGCGTGTATATGAATATTTCAGAGCCCATCCCTAAATCAATATAGGTGGAATATCATGAAGAAATTTGGCAACAGACCCTGTACTATGAGCATATCTTGTTCCGATGCCAACGGTGCCATGAGTATGGCCACTTATTCAAAGAATGCCCGTTGAACCAAGAAGACTAGCCAGACCTAAAAGAGAATCAAATGAAAACCCCTCAGGAGGTGAATGAGGGGTTCCAAGAGGTCAAGCACAAAAGGAAGACCCAGAAAGGACATCAAAGCCCAAGAAACAACAACCAAAAGCAACAAACCAGTAAAAATAGATATGAGGTATTGCAAGAAGAAGAGGAAATATAAAATGAGACAGAAATAATGGATTATTAGGAAAAAGAAAAAGAAAGCAGTCCGAGCAAATAAAAAACAACCCCAAAGAGGAAAGTCCAAATAGATCTGACAGAAAAAGAAGAGCAGGAAGGAATCGATCTCACCATAATGGAAGTAGATACAGTAAGAGGGGAGGAGTTAAGTATGGAAGAGGAAGTTCTAAAAAATTGTTAAAAGAGTGGAGGCATTTGGATGAAAGATTCATCCCAGAGGACCAAAAGAAATTGTACAAGGAAACCTTCCAGCAATACAAGGCTAACCAAGGACAGAGACAAGTAGAGATAGCAGAGAAACTGGGTATGCAACAAGAAAACTCACAGGAACAACAAAATAGAAGTAAAGGAGGGAAGAAAAGAGGGAGAAAAAATATACAAGAGTCAATCCAAATAATGGGAGAGATGTTGGTAAACACTGGAAGGGTAGTACCGCTATCAGCGGTGTTCCAACAACTTAACAAAGTTAACCAATGATAGTATTATCAAAAATATAAGAGGCCTTAACAACCGTGGAAAACATAGATACATTCAGGATAGGTTTGTTGAAAATAGCAACAAGAAATGCTAAAATATAGAAGTGCTAAAAATAGCACTGACATAAATAGCATTTCGAGATACCTTCCTATTTTAGTTAGTCCCTGAACTAAAATAGAGAAGTAAAATTCGAATTTGATCTTAGCGGCTGTTTGTAAAATAATAAATTAATTCATCTTGAGTTAATTAGTTGTAGAAAATCAAACATGAAGTCTATGTGAAGACATGCAACAGTTTCTCCATTGATTGAGGAATTTATCCATCAGTTAAAGAGATAAGGATGAGTTGTAATTAATTGGCTCAGTTAACTTAGTCAAGTCAAGTTAGATTAGTTCAAATAGTTTGTTGAACTAATTGTGAGTTCAGTTAGTTAATGCATGCATGCATGTAACTGTTGCACTTCAAATAACTGAATATTCTCTCATAAATAACTCATGCATGTCAGTTCAGTCAGAGACATAGTTGAGATCAGATGGGAGGGACAACGTACTATCAGTTGCAAGAATATTTCGTTGTGAATATCTCTTGCATGCAGAAGGAATTCATTCCTTAGAGATTGTGCAGTTACTTCTTTAGTTTAGTGAGTGTGTGATGAGGCCAATCACACAGGTGGCATCGTTAGACCCCAAGAAAAACTGTGCAAGGAAATAGGAGGCTTGGAGGGCCGAGGGAAGGCATATCTTGTGTCTATTCAGTCTGTGAGCGGTATTTTGTTTGATTGCAGAGAGATTAGGATAGCTTGTTAGTTGTTTCTTTCTATAATCTGAACATATTTCCACTTGTATGATAATACGGAGATTGGGGTTTTAGGCTGAGGCTTTCCCAAGGTTATTCTTCTATGTTCATGTGTGATTGATTTCTCATTCTCAGTTATATGTGTTCTATTTGGTCTTGCTCATATTCGATTAAGCTTCTGCAAAGTTTGTTGTAGAAGTAGATCTTGTATTTTCCTTTAGTATATTGCATAATTTGTTGATCTACAGTGGGAATTTCTACATGGTATCGGAGCAAAGGTGATCAAAGAGAAGAACAGTATACAAGAAGGGAGAAGTTCAAAGTTTGAGGTTCCTAAATATAGAAATCGAGTTCTTATCACATCTCAATTTCACCAATGGCATTCAACGATTTAAGACTCGAGTATGCCCTTGATGGCAGCTTGAATTATATAGCTTGGAAGGATCGCATGGAAGCAATATTAGAGGATAATGGTCTAAAGGACTTCATTGATCAAGAAGTCCCCAAGCTGGCAGCAGTTGATGCTACAGAATTGGTGGAATGGAAGAAATGTGTAGCTAGAGCAAAGAGAATCCTCCTGGAGGGAGTTCGAGACTACATTGTCTCGAGCCTCCATGGGAAGGAGTGATCCGAATTGGATCCATCAAGAATTGTCATAGAACCATGACTGTATCAGGTTGGGACAAATCTCTAAAAATTCCAAAACAGCGATCAAAAACACCCTGAACTGCTGGCAATGGCAGCCAGCATGGAACGACGAGGACCTCGGTCAAAGCGTGCTGACGAGGCCCATGGAGACTGCACAGGAGGTCAAAGTAGCCCCTGGGATCCCCGGATCGGGAAAAGGAGGTGGATTTTGATGCGCGATTAGCGCATTGCTAGGTGAATAGGGCCAAAATGGAGCCTCGAGCACTCAGTCGCGTCGGGAGTCGAAAAACCACGAGCGGAAAAGCGAAAAGCGCTAACGTACAAAGGCGGGACCCGTGCTCTGGAAAATCGACGGTATTGATCGGGGTGCCCACAAATGGTAAGAGGTTTTAGACAAAAGTGGGGCGATTCCATACATCGATCGACCTGTGGCAACTGGAGGTGAGAGAAAACCGTCGTTGATCGCGCGCTATCGGTCAAGCAAGTCAACCGCGCGAAACGTGCGTATGACGTTGGATATAGGGGACCCGGATTGGATAGCTGAGATCAAGTCCGATGGAGCAAGCGGAATCGACGAAGGAACACGCCGCATTTTAGAAGGATTTGGAATCCGTTTGACAGCCACGGTGGAGGAAAGCCTTCATCCATGACGTAACTGAAGAAACGAATCGACGAAGCATGCTGGAGCCGTATAGAGGAGGACATGTGGCCACTCCCTGAGCATTCATGATGACGCCGAACAGGGAACTCCTAGCACAACTGTAGAAGGTGAATCGACGGAGGCGGAAGAGGAACCGAACAGGAATTGGAATGAATGACTAAAAGCCATGAACAAAGACAGAATACACAAGTTAGAGTTAGTCAAAGCGAATCTCGAGAGGAGGACTGAACACTTAGAGACAAAAACCAGAGAAGAAGGTAGTAAAGCAAAAGCAGAAAGAGACAGAGGGCCGAGCTGACCAACAGTAGCATCGAGCACCAGAGAGCCTGAGAGATTCAAGCCATCCCATAGAGGAATCTGCCCGAACTGAGCACCACATTTGGCTCTTTCCACTGTAGACCAGAAGGTCACAGAGCTGGTAGGAAGAAGAAGAGTCTGTGTACTCCAGTGGCTTGCGGAATCCAAGAACCACCCTGCCAAGCAAAACCTGCTTCAGGAGAACTCACATTGAGTCCCTGTATTGTAATTCTCTACTTCAAGGCACAATAAAACAAGGCCACCACTGAAAGCTGGACCGGAGATGTAGCCCTGGAGAATAGGGTGAACTCCTTATTAAAATTTCTTGTGTCTTTGTGTTTGCTTATTGTGTTTCTTTGTTGTCTTTCCATTTAAATGTATGTGTGTTGGCAATCTGATCGATCCGTTGCTTAAATAACACATAACACACACCAGCACATGAGTCTGTAATACCTTTGTTTAATAAATCTTCAACTGATGTCACTCATAGGGTGAATATCAGATTAAGTGGTATCAGAGCAGAAGGTTGTAAGGTTAGACAAGCTTGTGTTCGTTTAGCTGTTAAATTCTCACTAGATCAAAGCTCAAATTAGGAGAAGGAGAGTTGGTCGAAACTAATCCTGAAATTGGAAGAGTATATCCTCGGAGGACAATGTCATAGGAAGGTTCTATGGGGCCGGACCCTCAATTCATGGAGAGTTTCCTAGCTATAAAGTCTATGGTAGAAGAAATTTATAGGGACTTTAGAAAGCATAAAGATGAAGATTCATCAAGTTCTAAACAAGATAAAGAAGAAGATGAGTCTCATTCCCATGACCACTCAAAAGGAAAGGGGAAAGAGGAAAGCTTTCTCACACCTCCTAATAGCCCTGTGCATAATAAGAAAGCTTCTGTGATTAAGCTAGATGTTAAATTTGATTTGCCTATATATGATGGAGAGCTAAATGCTAAAAAATTGGACAATTGGATTAGACAAATTGATGTGTATTGCAGAGTGCAAAACATCGACTCAGACAAGAGAAAAATTCAGCTGGCAAGCCTACGCCTAGGAGGCACTGCCTTGGTTTGGTGGGAAGGTAGAACCCAAGCTGACATAAAGAGACATGGTAAGACTATCTCTATCTAGAGTGACTTTGTTTCTGCATTCAAGAAGCAGTGCTATCCATTGGCCTACATGCAACAAGCCATGTTGAGTTGGCTAACTCTTCGGGAGTTGAAAGGGCAAAGCGTGCAAGGGTATACTTAAGAATTTAAAAAGAGAGCATTGATTCTAGGGATCTCATTAGACTCATCAGAGACTCTTTTGAAGTACATTGGTGGTCTACATAGCTACATGAGGCATACCATCCTCATGTTTAATCCCACTAGTATAGATAAGGTATTTGTACAAGCTACTCATCTAGAAGCTAGAGGAAAGAATGGAAATCCAGAAGTTGGGGGACCATCCCAACCCACTGCAAGCAAGAGCAAGGAGAAAAGAAAGCAGAAGTGGAAAGTAAGGAAGGCTAACACTGCACAAAAAGGTAAAGCTTCATGCACTCACTGTAAAAGGAGAGGCATGATGATGAGCACTGTTGGATTCTGCATCCAGAGCTGAGACCTAAGAAGTCTAAGGGCAAGAAGAAGAAGATTGTTGCAGCTATTTAGAAAGATTTTGGGTCAGACTCGGGAGATGAAACAATCATTGCAGCCACATGTATAAAAGGTAAGAATTCTGAAGCATCTACTAGTAATTATGCTCAAACTATTATTGATGAAGAACATGAGAGAAAAAGACATGGGCTTTTTCATATTCGAGTTATTTCCAAACATCAAAAGATTGATACTTTGTTTGATAGTGGCTCACAAGTAAATTTGATTTATGAAGCAATTGTAAAGAAATTAGGATTAGCAACTACACCTCACAAGAAACCATACCCATTAGGATGGTTGAATGATAAAGCACAACTACAAGTGACTAGATAGTGCAAACTCAAGTTTTCTTTTGGGTCAACATTTATAGATGAGGTTGAGTTAAACATAATTCCTTGGATATATGTGGAATGGTTTTAGGGAGTACTTACTTGTATGATAGAAAGGCTATTTTCTATAGAGCTAAGAACAAGTATCTACTTGTTAAAGATGGAATCGAATACTTTGTAAAAGCTCATAAGCTCAAGAATAATTATACTCTCATAAGTTCGGGGCAGATAAAAAGAATGATAAATTCATGCAAACAATTCTTACTAATGGTTGTAAAGGAAAAGAAACCTGATAAAACCAATATATTTGAGGGTTGTAATGCTAAGCAGCAAGCTGATATAGAAAAGATTGTTTTAGAGTATGATGTCCTGTTTTAGGAACCTAAAGGTCTGCCACCCAGAAAGGAAATAGTACATGATATTATTTTGCAGCAAGATGTTCCATTGCCTAACATTGGAATGTACAGGTTGTTTGCTTTAGAGAATGTTGAAATCAAGAAGCAGGTGCAGGAGTTGATCGAGAAGGGGTTTATTAGGCCTAGCACATCACCATGTGGGTCACCAATCATTTTGGTGAGAAAGAAAGATGGCTCGTGAAGAATGTGCATTAATTACCAAGCACAGAATAAGATAATAATCAAAAATCATTATCCCCTTCCTCGCATAGATGATCTTTTAGATCAATTGAAGGAAGTTGTTTATTTCACCAAGCTAGACTTGCACAGTGGATACCATCAGGTCAGAGTTGCAGAGCAAGATGCATGGAAGACTGCTTTCAAAACAAAGCAGGGA
>APFE031420781.1:221806-240506 GCA_000404065.3 Pinus taeda | reverse complement strand
GTGGATACCATCAGGTCAGAGTTGCAGAGCAAGATGCATGGAAGACTGCTTTCAAAACAAAGCAGGGATTGTATGAGTGGCTAGTTATGTCTTTTGGCTTAACCAATGCCCCTGCTACTTTCATGAGGTTAATGAATGATGTACTCAGGCCTTTTCTTGATGATTTTATTATTGTGTATCTGGATGACATTCTAATTTTTAGTAAAACGTGGGAGGAACACTTAAAGAATGTTAAGCAGACATTAGATGTTTTGAAAAGAGAAAAACTTTATGTTAAACTCTCCAAATGTGAATTTGGCAAAACATCTCTAAATTATTTGGGTCACATAGTAGGGGGTGGTGAATTGAAAATAGATCCCTCTAAAGTGGCAGTCATTGTAAATTGGCCTAAACCCAAGTCTGCTACAGAAGTAAGAAGCTTTTTAGGAGCAGCACAATATTGGAGGAAGTTTATCTCTAACTTTTCCTTAATTACAGCTCCCTTACATGCTTTGACAGGATTGAACAAGGTGTTTCAGTGGGGAGGCAAACATCAGAAATCCTTCGACACCTTGAAAGAAAAGATTAGTACAACACTTGTACTAGCACTGCCTGATCTAAAAAGACCATTTGAGATCCAAAGAGATGCTAGTGACTATGCCATGGGAGCAGTGTTGACACAGCATGGTAAACCCATATGTTATCATTCTGAGACTTTTATTCCTACAATAGTTAACTATCCTACATATGATAAAGAATTGTATGCATTAGTTCAGAGTGTGAAAAAGTGGAAACATTACTTAATGGGCAAAGAGACAATAATACATACTGATCTCAACCACTTCAATATCTACACTCCCAAACTAAGTTACAGCAATCAAGATATTACAGGTGGATGGGTTTTCTACAATAGTTTCATTGCTACCTAAATGAAACTTAACAAAGTTGCAGACATGTTATCTAGACCCATTATAAATGCATCTATTATACTTAAGCATAATTCTGTACTACATGAAAGTTACATTGAACAATATGCTCAAGATATAGACTTTAAAGATGTATATGCAACTTTGAGTCAAGGAAAAAGGGTAGAGGAATTGGATTATCATGTGAAGGACCGACTCTTATATCATTGTGGGAAACTCTGCATTCCAGAAACAGAGAGAGTAAAGATAGTTAGAGAAGCACACACTTCTATGATATCAGGTCACTTTGAGGTAAGTAAAACAGTTGAACACTGCAAAGATTTTGTTATTGGCCGAAAATGAATGAGATAGTTTCTAGATATGTAAGAGGATGTACTATATGTGCTAAAAGCAAGCTCAGCAATAGAAAACTAGGCTTGTTCACTCCATTACCAGTTCCTTCTCACCCTTGGGAAAGTGTTTCCATGGATTTTTTTGGGGGATTGCCTAAGTCTAGAAAAGGTCATGATTATCTATATGTGGTTGTGGATAGGTTCAACAAAATGTGCATTTTGATACCTTATAATAAGCAAATTACAGCTGAACAAACTGCCAAACTATTCTTTGAACATGTATGGGTTCATTTTGGGTTACCCACTTCTATTATATCTAATCAAGACACCCAATTTGTGGGGAAGTTTTGGTCAAGTTTGTGGGAGATGATGGACACCCAACTGAAGAAAAGCACATATTTTCATCCACAAACCAATGGCCAGACAAAAGTACTTAACATGACAGTGATCCAGTTACTTAGAGGATATTGCATCAAACATCCTAAGATTTGGGATAAACATTTGCGTTATGTGCAACATGCTTAGAACAGAGCAAAACACTCTTCTATGTAGAGATCTCCTTTTGAGACCTATTTTGGTTTCACACCAAAGTCTCCTTTGGATTTTGTCTTTGGTAAAGATACCACAGTTGATGGACAAAGTTATGTGGACAAGTCAACTAGGTTCATTGAACAGATCCAGAAGATCCACCACGCAGTACAAGAACAACTGGAAAAGAGCCAAGCCAGATACAAGGCTAGGCATGACAAGCATCAGATGGAGCATAGTTTTCAAGTTGGATACCAGGTCCGGTTGTATATCAGCAAGGGCAAGATGCAAGGTGAAGGTAAAAACCTAAAGCTTATAGAGTATGGACCCTTCAAGATACTTGAGAGGATTGGTGAAAATTATTTTTGCCTTGATCTACCAGCTTACATGCACATCTACTCAATCGTAAATGTAGATTGCTTGAGATTGTCTGAACCTTCAATGATTGAGGATCCTGAGGAGCAAATTCAATTGCCTTCTATTGATGACCTGCTACCTGAATATCTATGTGAATTGCAGGAAGACACAGTCTTGGAAAGGAAGGTGAGGACAACATGTAGAGGAGATGTCGAGTACCTCAGAATTGGACTCAAAATGGATTGAGATTGGACAAGTGAGACAATAGTACCCTCACTTAGTCGATGCTTGAAAAGCAACTTTTGGTGGTCCAAAATCTTTTCAGTGGGAAGGTCGTGATCCAAATTGGATCAATGAAGAATAATCGAAAGAACCATGGCTGTACCAGGTCAGGATAGACTTCAAAGAATTGAGAGTAGTGATAAAAAACACCTCTAAAATAGTGGCAGTTAGCAGCCAATGTGGAACGACAAGGACCTCGGTCAAAGCGTACTGACTGAGGCCCATGAAGACTACACACCAGGCGAAACTCGCACCTGGGAAGCCCAAATTAGAAAACAGAGGGAGTTTTTGATGCGCGATTGGTGGGAAAAAACCCTCAAGAAGAAGTGGCCCTGAGCGCTTTATCGTGTGGGAGCTGGGAAAACTGTGTGGGAAAACTGTGTGACAAAAGGCTAAGAGCTAAAGGCAAGACCCGCTCCAAAACCAGTGGTATTGATTGGAGGCATCCATGGGCGGTAAGAAGTTTTGGGGGAAGCAGAGTGATTCCACTCAACGCCTGACGTGTGGCAAGTGGAGGAGAGAGAAAACCACCGCTCATCGCGCACTAATGGACGAGCAAGTCCACCGCGCGAAATGAGTGGATGGCGTTGGATCTAGTGGATCTAGATATGATGGTTGATATCACGCCCAATGGTAAGACTAGATTTAATGAGGGAATAAGCCATGATTTAGAAGAATCTGAGGTCCGCTTTGACTGCCAAGGTGGTAGAAGACTCATTCCACGAAGTAACCAAAGAATTGAACCAACGAAGCAGGCTAGTACAGTTTGCAGGAGGAAAAGTGGCCACTCCCTGTGAGCCCAATGATGACGCTGGAATAGGGAACTCCAAACGAAGTTGTAATAGGCAAATTGACGAAGGGGAAGAGGAATCAAACCGCCATGAGCCCAAATGGCTTTAAATCCATGAACAGAGAATAGAAAGGGCACACCCGGATAGGAACACTGAAGACAAAAGACAAAGAAGAGAAGAATTAGTGAAGCAAAAGGCAGAAAGAAGACAGATGGCCGAGCTAACCAAAGGTAGTGTCGAGCACCAAAGAGCTTGAGAGATTCGAGCCATCCCTGAGAGGATCTGTCAGAACAGAGAGGTCAAGGAGTTGGAAAGGAAAAGAGTCTATGTACTCTAGTGGCTTGGGGAATCCAAGAACCACCTTTCCAAGCCCATCTATTTCAGGGGACCCATATTGAGCTCCTTCATTGTAATTTGTTGCTTCAAGACACAATAAAAGAAGGCCACCACTGAGAGTTAGACTAAAGACGTAGCGCTGGAGGATAGGGTGAACTCCTTATTAATTTTTGGTGTTCTTGTATTTTCTTACCATATTTCTCTGCTGTTTTCCATTTCAAGTGTCTGTGTATTTTCAATCTGATCGATTCGTTGCCTAAATAATATAGACACACACCAACACATAAGTCTGTAATACCTTCATTTAATAAATCTTTAATTGATTTCACGCGTAGGGTGATTATAAAATTAGGTAAGTAAAAACATGCAAGTTTAGCTCCCAACATCTCCCCACAACTGTTCTTTCTGCATGTCCTCATGCAGTCTGTCATCTTCGCAGGTTTGGGTTAAATTAACTGTGATCAACATGAAGCTAAGCAAGATCATATTTCTCGACCATATTTGTCCATGGGGGTTTGTATTCATCTGTTAGTAGGATATATTTCTACCAATCACTATTTACATTGTATGTAAGAGTGTATTGATTTGCTGGCAACCAAAGGATGGGATACTGGAATCTCAAACCCATCCAATAGGCCTCCTGAGTATGGATGCAGGAAATATAACGTGGTAATCTTTCCAGTGCTTAAGCATAGTTACGGGCTTTGAAAGGTTCCCACACTTTGATAGCTGATGATGACAACATCCATCTCCTCTGAAAGCTACCCAAAGCTACATCCTAAAAAGAAACCACCTACGTCATGCATAACCTGGTGCGCCATCTCTGAGTCACCAATATTTGTTCTGGATGCCCCTCAATCCTTAAGAAGGTATCATGCCTATTATAAATAGTGTCATACTTACAATGCTCTCTTCGAATAAGAAGAGGCTTAGCAGATTGATTTGCTTCAAATTTATCACTGGCCTTCTTCCACTTGACTTGATTGATGGTGTAGGACATGAAAACTCTCAGTTGAATATCCCCTACATAGGGGACTCGGTTGAATGCTTGATCATTTTCCAAGAAATAATCATGCATATATAGTTCACACATTAAATGTTGGTTCAAGACATCATGAAGTCTTATAATACGAAGAAACTGTATAGGGTCTTCGATCTCATGGCAAATCTCAAGACGAATACTTTCCAGGAAAAAAAGAAGGTATTGTTCATGAAGAAACAAAGCATAACTGTGACCACGGGGGTGACAAGCCACTACCTACTATGTTATAGTAAACATTTCCTCATTATCTACTTCTAACATTCTCTCTTTCTCTTCTAGCTGCTTGACCTTATTCTTCTTCTTTTCTTGTTTCTGCTTCTCCCTATCCCACTGGTCTACATAATCAATAATGATTTCTGTAGTCTGGATGATATTTCATAGCAATTGTTCCCTGTTGAAGAAGAACAACTGCAAATTGCCATTTATAAGTCTTGGCAGTCAAAATGAAATGCCGAGCCTCCCCTAAATGGCCTATAGGGTTTGTTTGCACCACAACAAAAACAATGGGATTGCCTCTAGTCTTAGCTGCCAAGGGAGAAGATCCAGTCTTAAGTATTGCAATTATTCTCCTGTAACTTCTTTCTCCCCTTTACAAGTGTAACACCCTTTTCCTCAATCTCAGATTGTCTATTTTAATTGGATAAGTTCATTAAACTGAGACTGATACCTTTCCTTAAGGGGCAGTCTCCTACGTCTGCATTGTTCAATGAATTCTTGCTTGAAAGTGATCTCCTCTACTGGTGTTGTAGCTGGTGTGGGGCTTGGTGGGTCATTAGCATAGGTGTCGAACGACTCCACCTTAACTCTCACTTCTTCTATTTTCTTATCACCTTGAGTGGTGTCCCCTTCATTTCCTTTCAAAATTACCAAAGCCGGGGGTTCAACATTTTCCACTTCTTTCTCTCCCACCTGTTCTTCCATATGTTACAGAACTGCCTATGGCTTTGATGGGTTAGTTTCAGCAGGAATTATGTCTTTTGGTAATTCTTGATTTGTCTTAGAAACCTATGAAACACCATCCTCAACATTTTTCTCCTATGCTTTCTCTTCCACCCGTTCATCCACTCTTTGTACGAAAGCTGAATCAAACCCTTGTGGGGTGGCATCAACATGAATTTCTTCCTATGGTGGCTTTGCAAGGCTAGCATCCATCACCACTTCTTCAATTCATTCCCTGGTCAAAACCATTCTTGTGTAGCAGTGCTGACTCCCATGTTTTCAAATTGTTTCATCTATGTAATAATGAGTGTCGACACTTGAGTGGCCACCTCAACCACTGCATCAAATATTGTACCAAAAATTTTTAAAATTGGGAGAATAAAATTTTCCTCCTTCAAGCACCAAGGAGTTTGATATTTCCTTGCCCCTCTTGATAGAGTTGCAGGAAGGGAAGAATGAAGAACATCTTCTTCCATTTCCATTTGGACTATGCTCCCTAAATCATGCCCCTCAACTCCTGCATTTTTTGTTTGTGCCAAATCTCCCTGTGGTTCCTGAAGAACCATGTTAGTTGCAGGTTCTTTTTCTTTTGCCATTCCTAAGGTTTCTCCTATCAGTGGTGTTGGTTCTTGTGTGACAACACCACTTACAGTTTCTACTTCGGACCCCAAGTTTTCTTGGATGGGTGGTGCCGATTCTTGTGTAGCAACACCACCTGCACTTTCTTCTTCAGACCTCAAATTCATTTGTTCAAGTGGTGGTGGTGGTATTCCTTCTCAAGAATTGTTAACTGATGCTGAGGAAACATCAACCATGTCCTCAATTTCCATCCTTTCCACTTTTATCAAGCCAATAGGCGATGCTAATTCTTGTGTGGCACCATCGACTGTGGTATCTCCCATTTCAATTGATTCAATAGGAGATGTTGGTTCTTATGGAGAAGCATCGACTGTAACATCTTCCATCTCCACTGATCCAATAGGCGATGCTGGTTCTTATGGAGCAACATCAGTTATAAAATCTTTCATCTCAACCCAGCCAATAGGGGATGTTGGTTCTTGTGGAGCATCATCGGTTGTGGAGTCTTCCATTTTGACTGAGCCATAGGTGATGCTGGTTCTTGTGGAGCAACATTGGTCGTGGTGTCTTCCATTTTGATTGAGCCTTTGCCATCCTCCTCCCCTGTAGGTATAATTCTCTCAAGTTCTTCTTCTGACAGTTCAACGAATTGTGACCAAGGTACAAGAGTTCAAGCGAGTGCTTAAATAACCAATAGTCGGACCAACCTGTGGTTCGTGATGACTGCTAATACTTGTCGAGAGTGGCGGGCAAATTGTGCCATTAGTTGAAGACTTTTCCAGAGGGAGAAATGAATATTCAGGGAGTGGATTTGTGCATGCCAGAACCAAAGGGACGCTAATAGTTTAAAATGATACTTGAACAACACTGTAAAGCACCCTTTTTGGGTAATGTATCTTAACATGAAGTATGAAACTTTGCCCTAGGCATAAGGTAGTGACTTATGATCATATTCCCTTCCTTTTTGAATTGTTGTTTCCCTGGCTTATAAAAATACTTCCGAGAACTCCAGCAAGGGAGCCTTCTGTGAAAACCACTTCTGCCCTTCCTGTGGAAGTCCATTGATGGCCGAGATGGATTCCTTTGTGACAGGGATATTGACACCTCGAACTCTGGAATGATATTCTTCCAAATTCAATGCAAATTAGCCTACAACAGTCTCGTTGAACACCTGCAATCTCTCAAATTATCTATCCCAACCTGCATTTACAAAGACCTGCCATACATTTGCATTATTGCAGACCAAAATTGTTCTCTCTAGTTTGTGTCTCACAACCACTCCACTCATTCTACTATAGCTCAATAGCAACGCTTCAGAGTAGCAAAAAAACCATTAGGAGGGAGTATCGATAGGTAGATTTTTTCCAAAAGTTATAGGAAAAGGTGATAGTGGGGTGTACGAATGGAAATTTTTAGAAAGATGGGGAAATCCATGACAGGTTATGGAAATAATGGCGAGCCATTATGGTGATTACTCTGTAGGCTTCAAAGGGACTAGTTCATTAAATCCAGTATCTATTGATAAATGTGTAGAGTAATGTAATAATCGTGGAGTGGACGTATTGGCACAAGCTTTATGATGGCTTCGACAAATCATTGTTGATATTGATTACGCCGCCATTTTTAAATATAGCTGTACCTCCCCTCAACTAAAAAATGACCATCTATGGTCACCTCAAGTCATGTCAAAAAAATTACTAATCAAATCACAAAGTCTGTTTGGGGACATACCTAGCGCTTACCTAGAAGAGTGACAGCTTTAGAGGAGCCACCGCATTGATGGTGTAATGACATCAGAGGAGTAGCAACATCAGGTATTTAGAAAAATTTTCACCATGGAGTAGCAGACCAGAGGAGTAAAAATATCAGAGTAACAACACTGAAGGAGTAACATCACCAGGTACTTAGAAAAATTTTCACCACGGAGTAGTAGCACCGAAGGAGTAACAACATCAGAGGAGTAACAACACCGAAGGAGTAACAACACCAAAGGAGTAACAACACCAGGTACTTAGAAAATTTTCATGACGATGTAGCAGCATCGGAGGAGTAACAACATCAGAGGAGTAACAACATCGAAGGAGTAACAACACTGAGTACTTAGAAAATTTTTCACCATGGAGTAGCAGCACCAGAGGAGTAACAACATCGGAGGAGTAACAACACCGAATGAGTAACAACACTGGGTACTTAGAAAAATTTTCGCCACGAAGTAGCAACACCAGAGGGGTAAGAACATCAGAGGAGTAACATCATTGGACGAGTAACAACACTGGGTACTTAGAAAATTTTCTCGTCTCCATAAGACATAAACATCAGTCGTAGTACCTATAAGAAAAAAATTGAGTGGTAACAATATTTATTTATATAGATTATTATATGTATTTATTATTTTTATTTTTTAATCAGAGGATGTAGAGGAGGAATTCTCTGCATTGACAACCTTCAAACCTGATTCGAATCGGATCCACGAAAAATTATCAAAGTACCATGACTGTATCAAATCAGGACAGATCTCAGAAATTTATGAACAAAGAGTGATAAGGAAGACCTATGGACAGTGGCAGTTTGTAGCTAGCAAGGAATGATGAGGATCTCGGTCAAAGAACGCTAATCGAGGCCCATGGAGACCGCGTAGGAGGAAAAAATGGCAATTGGGAAGCCCAGATCGGGAAACAGAGGCCATTTCTGATGTGTGATTAACCCCTCGAAAATGGAAGGCCCTAAGCGCTTGGTCGCATGGGAAGCCAAGAAACAGTGGGGAAAGCGCTAAGGTGAAAGGCGGGTCCCATGCTCCAAAATCGGCGGTATATTAGGGGCATCCTTGGGCAGTAAGATGATTTGGCTGAAAACGAGTGATTCCATTCAACGCATGACACGTGTCTGGAAGATGAGAGAGAAAACCGCTTCTCATTGCATGCTAACTATCGAGCAAGTCAACCGCATGAAATGAGCAAACACCGTAGGATCTGGGGGATCCAGATTTGATGGCGGAGATTGCGCCCGATGGGAAAAATGAATTTGGCAGTGGAATTAAGTGACGACATGTAAAATTTTGAAGTCTAATTTGACCACTGAGTTGGCGAATGAGTCATTCCATAGTGTAACTGAATTACCGAACCATCGAGGAAGAGCTGGCGTAGTTTGTGAGAGGACAAGTGGCCACTTCCCTGTGGATGATGGCGATGACGTAGAGGCAGGGAACTCCAAACGAACAACAACAGGTGAACCGAAGGGGCAGAAGAGGAATCGAATAGTTAAGGACAGATTGGATTTAAGCCATGAATAGACAGAGAACAGAACACGAAGAGAGAAGAGAGAGGATGAAGACAGAGAGAGCAAGAGTAAAGAAAAGACAGTGAAGCAAGAACCAGGAGATAGAGAGCTGAGCTGACCTAAGGCAACATCGAGCAGACAAAAGGCTTGAGAGGTTCGAGAAAATCCCTGTGAGGATCTGTCGAGAATTGAGCACCACATTGGGCTCCTCCCATTAAAGACCAGAGAGGTCAAGACTTGGAAAGGGGAAAGAGTCTGTGCACTATAGTGGCTTGGGGAATCCAAGAACCCCCCTACCAAGAATTATCTGTTTCATGAGACTCAAATTGAGCTCCTCATTGTAAATCTCTACTTTAAAGGCACAATAAAGGAAGGCCACCACTGAAATCTGGACCGGAGACGTAGCCTTGGAGAATAGGGTGAACTCATTAAATTTGTTGTGTTCTTGCATTTACTTACTGTGTTTCTCTTACTATTTCCCATTCTTCCAATGTCTGTGTATTTTGCAATCTGATCGATCCATTGCCTAAAATAACATAGACACACACCAGCACATGAGTCTATAATACCTTCATTCATTAATTAACTAACTAAGGTCACTCACGAGTGATTTTTAGATCAAAACCAGATTTATCAGAGAGATGTTTGATGAAGACATCTTTAGAGGTTGGACGACGATACAGTCTCAGACAATGTCCATTTACAATAAAAGAAGCATGTGTATCATTGATCGTGACAAGTCTAAAAATTCCATTATCAAATACCTCATCAATCTCATAGGGCCCCATCCAACAAGAGCAAAGCTTCCCCTTAAAATCCTTAAACAGGGAATCGTATAGTAATTCCCAATCTTCTTTATGAAACACCTTATTATTAATAAATTTTTCATGCCATTTTGTTCTCTGTTGGTGAATCGTAGTAATTCTCTAGATAACCATTAAACTAATTTCATCTAGTTCATTTATTTGTTCTAGCCGATGTTTCTGGGCTTTTGAAAGGTCCAATCCTACTTCGAGAGATGTTCTGAGCATATTGATCTCAAATTCTATTAGAAACAATGGACATTTATCGTAGACAAGTTCAAATGGTGAAAACCCTGTTGTATCCCGTCATGATGTTTTGTATGCCCAAAGAGCTTTAGGAAGTTTTTTAGCCCAATATCGGTGATGCTTTACCACAACATTTGTGAGAATGTTTTCTAATACCTTTTTCATGCTTTCCACTTGACCATTAGTTTGAGGGTGGTATAGAGATATTATTCTATGCTTGATCCAATACTTATTCATAAGTCTTGCTATCATATGTGATGCAAATTTCGCTCCCCCATTTGAAACTATCTATCTGGAGGTGCCATATCGAGCAAACATATCTTCAAACAAAAAATCCAAGACAACTTGTTATGTGGATTTTGCTACAACCTTGCCCTCAATCCACTTTGTCAGATAATCTGCGCATACTAAAATATGAAAATTTTGATGTAAAGACGGATTAAATGGGCCAATGAAATCAATAGCCCATTTCTAAAAAGGTTCAAGGACTACTTGAGGCTGTAATGAAATTTTGTCTGATTGACCAGGTTGACCCATCTGCTGGCAGCTATCAGATCTTTGGACATAATTTCTCGCATCCTGAAAGATGGAGGGCCAATAATATCCCATTTGTAACACCTTATGTCTAATTTGTTTGACTGAAAAATTGATGAGCCTCATAAATGGGTAATTATATGGGCACATTTTACCTCCTAACCTAGTCAAATTAACCATTCTCTTATCTTATTGAATTATTTTCTGATTACATTTATGCTTATGGAGTGAGTTGAGTTAGTTATGATGCCATGTGGTCTAACATGTGTTTAATGCAGATTATTGTTGAATTTCAAGGTCAAATTCAAGGATTTAGTGGACAAATGGCAGCAATAACACGAAGTGGAAAAAGGAGAGGACTTATAGGAGGGAATCCCCCTCATTTATTACTCCTCACTTCGAATTCCCCTTCATTTAGCTCTGAGTACAAGCAGCCGAATCATGCACTAGAAGGCAACCGAGCAAGTGGAGGATGAGTGATGATTATCTCGAGTTTTGGGAGCCAAGCCTCCCTGATTTTAAGGAAGTTGTTGGTAGCTTCATTTGTATAAGTAGAGAGGCCTAAGGCCTCACTAGGTTCAGATTTTTGTTGGATTTTTGCTTATGTAAACTCTACCCAACTTCGAGCTTATTATTTTGTGATAGTTTCATGTAATCTTGTTATTGTTTTGGAAATAAAGATGGAATCCTTTTTGAGCTAACACTGAGTTACCTCAGAGGGATGAAGCTCTTGGGTTAGGGCCTGATCCAAGTAGCCAAGCTCCTCTTTACTTTTATTTTTATGTTTTATTTTAGTTTGTAAATTAGGTTGCTCTTAGAGGTATTTCTTTTATGGTTAAGAAAAGGTTGTTTTTTATGATTCAATAGTTTGCTTCCATTTGTGCTTTCTATAGCAGTTAAGAAATTATAAAGAGAAGATTCAAAAGGCTAGCAACAATGCCTTGGCATCTCTTCCTCCTGTTGGGACCATGATTTGAGGCAAAGACCCTCTCATTCATAGGACTTCTAGTGTTTGTAGCTTTTAGTAGGTTAATAGTCCAGCTTTTCTTTGCTTCAGATATTTTTCATCATGCTCACTTCTTTATTTGCAAAAATATTCTTTCATGCTTTCCTTTCTTGCAGAATTTCTCAGCATTTCCTTTCATAGATCATAGGTTCGACCTTTTTTATGCAAAACTTTGTTTTTTCTAGATGCACTCATTTCATTGCTTGTTTGATCTTATTGGTTGACTGTCAGTTCCTTTGCAGTAGATATATTCTTGCAGTAGGTTAGATTATTGGCCATCACATCCTCCATCTGATCCATGCCCTACAGGTCGCCCAAACCTCACCTCAATTCTGCCTTAGTTTCCTGCATTTTCCATAGAACTTATTCCTCTCTTCTAGTGATTCTTGGTAGACCCTAGGCACCCTAACACCTCATTCCAGCCTTCATCCACCTTTTCCACCCACTCTCACACCCTCAAAACAGTGAAAACTACTCTCGGCCTCCTCCTATAGGCCTCTTGTAGTGGCACTATTTTCCTCTTGTAGTTTTCCTGAAGGCTTTCTTTTGAAGGCCAAGTGTCGGAAAATCCTCCAGAAGGCCATCTAAGACCTCCTAGGACCCATCCACACCATCCTACATCCTATAAAGTCCAAAAAATACCCTCCAATGCCACCTATTCGCTACCACATTCACACACAATAAATTATATGCATGTCAAATTCACATAAAATTACATAAAAATCCAAAAAGATGTTTTTTGCTTATTTACTTCCAGGAATAGCTTAGGTAGATGTTGTTTACTTCCTTGAATAGGTAATGGCATTCCTTTCATGGTTTTCATAGTACTTTATGCAAAAGTAGGATTAGTTGGTTAATTAGGGTTTACTAGGTCTGCTTTACATTTTAGTCTTTCTCCTTTCTGTAGTTAGAGTAGCATCTGTAGAGTAATCTTTCTCTCCTTTCATCACATATAGAGCTTCTTCTGGAATCTATAGAAGTTGGCTTGAGCTCCTAGTGATCTTGCGCTGGCTGACAAAGTGATAACCTGCAGTAAGAACTAGTACTTGTGCATACAACATCGACGCTTCCAAGTTTGTTACGAACTACCTGGTTGATAAGAGTAAAGTAAGCATCCCAGGAGTTGCAGCATTATTGTTGCAATACTGGTGCTCACCAAAAATATCCCCCATAGGGTTGTCATGAGCAGCCTTTAGGACATCATAGATGTCATATTTTGCTACACAACATTGGATCTATTGGTTGATTCCTATATGAAACAAATATCCTGTTATCCATGAATAACATGTACTATGGTGAATGATCTTCCGTTGTTTCCTGTATGACAAAAACTTGGGTACCTTCCTTGTAGCAAGATAATTAGCAATATCTGCATACCACAGAGTTTGAGTAGAAATTTAAAAAGGATATTCATCTGGAAAACTTGTTATAAGAATTATATATGACAGAGAAATGCAAGACATATAATATGCAGAAAAACATAAACACATAAAACCAGAGAGACATAGATATATGTAGTTCACCTAGTTTGGGCTATGTCCACCCCGAACAGCCAGTCCTTCCTTTATATTATCCAGAAAAATGAAGAGACACAACCTACAACATATTCGCTGTAATATCCTCTGTTTTATCTTACAGTCTCACCTCATTGTTTCTCGCTCTGAGCATGCAAACATATTCCATGGCCTCAATACAATACTCTCATAAAGGGAGGGGTTTCCTTCTCGGGCAAAAGAACCCTAAACTAAACATGAATTCTACCGTCAGATCATCCATCTAATGAACGACCTAGATTGACTAGAAATTACTATACTTTTACAACGCAATTTTACATCTATTTTTAGCTTCGGGGGCGTTGCCCCCAAAACCCTCGCCAAGGAACCGCTAGCTCCTAGACTCCCCCACGTGGAGGGGTGTACAATCTTCTTGGGGTATACATCCAGTTGAAACAAAGACCTCTAAATAATCATGCCCCACACCCAACAATACTATCTTCTATTGGTGTACCTTCATCATTAGTATCTAATCTAGACAAGAATCAACAACTGCATTATCCTTTCCTGGTTTATCTATGATGGTAATGTTAAATTCCTGAAGCAATAATAACCACCTTGTGACACGCCCAGGGGTTACATGTTTATTCATCCAGTACCTGATTGCTATGTGATCAATATTCACAAAAGTAGGATGTCCAGTAATTTAATGCCAAAATTTTATTAACAACATAAATAACAACCAAGAACTCCTTTTCTATTACAGTATAGTTTAATTCAGCAGGTGTCAAATTCTTGTTGACATAGTATACCGCATACACCTTCTTATCCTCTTGCTGTTCCAAAACTACCCCTATTTTTGTTTGAGAGGCATTACTGTGGATGTGAAACGGGAGTTTCCAATTAGGACCTCACAAGATCATAGCTTGGCAGATTAGTTCCTTGATTTTTTGCAAAAGCCTCTTCACACTCATCTGTCCACAAACATTCTGCATCTTTACTTAACAACTGAAAAAGTAGAAATGTTATTCTAGAAATTTTTTCTATAAAGCATATGTAATAGCCATCACAACCAATAAAAATACATACCTATGTTGGTATCTTTGGCACACAAAAATGCAATATTACCTCTACCTTGGCCGGATCAACTTGAATTCCAACAGTTGAAAGCAAGTGTCCCAACATTATACCCTCTTTTCTCATCATATGACACTTAACTGTACTTAGAAAAACATGCATTTGTATGCATGTTTTAAGCACCTTCTCCAATTTTTCCAACCCTTTTGCAAATGATCCCTAATATGGTGTAAAACCATCCATATAAATCTTGACACTATCATCGACTAGATCGGAGAAAATCCCTAATATTTCCCTCTGGAAAAAGACCAAATGGGAGGACCAGGTATGCGAAAGTTCCCCAAGGGAATGTAAAAGTGGTTTTATCCTAATCCTTAGGAGCTATTCGAATTTGGTTATACCCACTAAACCCATCCAAGAAGGAAAAAAATTATTCCCAGCTAAGGTATCATGGACTCGGTCAATGAAGGGTAAGGGAAAATGATCTTTCAAGGTTTCTTTGTTCAAATATCTATATTCCACACAAATCCACCACTTATCGTTATTTTTAGGAACAATAACTAGTAGAGACACCTATTGACTATCTGAGATAGGGAAAATAAATCCTACATCCAATAAATTCTAAAGTTCGTCTTTGAAAATGTTTTTCAGGGTGGGGTTCATTCTTCTTTGGGGTTGTCTCACAAGCCAAAAATCTTCTTTAATGTATATATGATGAATGCATAAATCAACAGGGATACTCTTCATATTTGTGTAGTCCCATGCAAATGCTTCCTTATGTTCATGAAGGACTTTCAGGAGTTGTTCGGTCTGGGATGGTGAAAGATTCAAGTTAATTTTCAATGTCTTGCCTGGCTCAATTTCTATAGGGATATTGTCACAGGGTGAAACTACAGAAATATATTCATCTTTAATTCTTGATTCAACAGTAACATCCGTTTCACATCTCATAACACATTCTAGAAATTAACGAGTTGTATCAGGAACGACGTGGGGGATACTGATAAAAGCATTAATAGTATCATCTTTTATTTCATTTGTAAAAAATAGGGCTTGAATGATAGTAAGGACTAGCCTGGTCTCCTCTCTTTTGGCTTCAAGTCCTTCTAAAGGTAGGGAATTTTGTTTAAATGTTGTTTTACCTGATGAACTTGGTTCTGCGGGGGGGGGGGTAAAGAATAAGGTACCTTGTATTTTCCCCATTAGATATCACCATATTTCCTGAACTACATACAATATAGATGTCTGTTCTTGCTAGCCAAGGTCTTCCTAAAATCATAGGGTGACCACCATATGGGCATTGTATATGTAATACCAGAAGATCAATGGGATAATGCCATGAGTCTACTGAAATGGTTATGTATTCCAATTTTCCTATTGGTCTTCCTGTAGATCTATCTGCTAATTCCAAGATAGTAGGAGTTAGTTTCAGATTGCATATACCTAATGCGAGCATAGTTTCAGATGTGATAACATTAATCGAAACCCCCAAATCTACCAGCACATTCGGGATGTCAACCCCATTAATCTGCACTGTCAGAATTGGGTTCCCTAGATCTCCATATTTCATAGGTACAAATTTTCCCAGCATAATGTATGATAGCTTCCCCATAACATGAATGTTAAGCAGATCCTTTGTTTTCTTTCCAGGTTTCTTGGAACAATAATCTCTAATTGTCTTAACATAAATAAGCACATCATTGATAGCTTTGAGCAAGGTAATTTTGACAAACAGGTTTTGTAATTCCCCTATGTTAGCGTTTGGAATTCACCTAGGCTGAGATAGACAAACTCTCAAGGCTACATCAAACCATTTCACCTCGTAGCTAGCCCTACGAGGTATGAGAAGGCTCTCTCGGGTCAGATTCGGTAGATCTTTCAGTATGATAAGCTGACCAATTAGGAATAAAGATTTTAGGCTAGTAAATTGATTAAGAGGAATTGATTTAAATATTTTTGGTTTTTTTGGTGGCAATTGGAGGGAGTGCAATTTAGGGTGCGGGGATTTAGCACAGTTTTTGTAGGGGGATCTTTGGGGCAAGGTAGGAGTAAGTGCTGATGCTTTAAATCTGAGATGGATGATCAAGGATGATAGAGAAGGAGCTAGAGAGGGCAAACTAGCATTTGAGTCCTCTCTAAACAGTAGAAAACATAAATTTTGAACAAACTAAAAAGTTGAGCATGTCAAAGCATGTATTCAAACTTTACCACGTCATCTGTCCAAATAGAAGCAAAAGAGAGATGTAGAATACATAAACAAACTTACAAGAACATGTAGAGAACACACCATCAACACTACAATCCACAAGAATCCACAAGGATGTCTGCAAAACCCTGGCCTTCTTCCTCTTGAAATTGCAAAGATAGATGTACAATATACAATGAAACTTTTTCCCACAAGAGTCCAACCTTCCAACCTCTCAAAATGACTAAGAAAACACATAATATAGGCAAGCTAACCTCTTCCCTTGCCTCTAGGGGTCGAGCTCATCCTTCTAGGAGCAGTTTGAACTAATTCCAACTAAGCACTAGATAATAGGCAGCTCAACAACTTGCCTCTATTACTTAGCTAACTGATTCATGCATTAATTATTCACTTTTTACATCAAGGAAGTTTCTAGAAGAGTAAAGAGAGGTAAAATCTATCAAAGTGCCATGAAAATATTACATTTATCCATCATCTACAAGTAAAAATAATCAACCATAGTCAAAACAGTGTTTTTTGACCAAAAAAGGTCAATTTTGGCAAAGTTAGCTCTCACTGCCGCGCCCCCTGGCTCTCACTGCTGCGCCTCTTTTCTGCAACTTTTGAGTGGGTTCCATTGGTCCAAATCAGGTGCAAGATGGCTCATTGGAAAGCTTGGTCTGTCTACTTTCCATCTCAAGTGGAATTTCTGAATTTGGAGTTGTTTTTCCCCCTCAAAAACCATTTCTCCCAAGGTCACTTTCTGCAACTCAAAAAGTGGGCAGAAAGTCATTTTTTTGATGTATTTTGAGCTTTTGGAGGCTCAAATATCAAAATCAGGCTTCTCCCAAGTATTGGTAATTTTTCTCTTTGCATGCCCTTTCCAAAAATGCCAAGTTTTCAAAATTCCGAGTAGTCCTTCAAAACAGCCGTGCTCGGGACGCGGACATGACACGGGAAAAACCTGTAATTTTACCAAAAATTGGCTAAATGCTCCAAAATTCTCAAAATTTTCAGATTTTGATACTAGATCAAGGCTAATCAGTACCATGATGAATGAAGGATGCTTCAGCCAAGATGGAGAGTGGATTTGTCCTTTTCTTCTTCTTCCGGGCCTCTGACAGCTTTCGTTGGAGGATTTTGTTTCTAGCCTTACAAACATGCAGTCTTGCCCAATAGTGTGTCTTCATGTGGCGTAGCAGCGCTTTGTCACAATTTGCCTTTTCTAGTAATCTCTCCAAATGTGCATTTACACGAATAAGCATGGACTCCCGATCAGCACGCAATAGGTCACCAGGCCTTCTACGGTTCAAAATTCGATCACTACTGATCCTCCATAGCTCATCAAGCTCCTTTTCATCTTCCAATTGTTTGGTGCACTGTTCTAGATAAGTGTTGGTGCATTGGGCCATTTGGAGCTTCTGTTGCAACACAAGGTTCTCTTCCTCTTTCTGCCTGATAATCTCATAAAGATTTGAAGGGGAAGAGCGGGCGTCATGATCAATGAAATCATCATGTGCCTCGTGAACTGCCTGATCCTCAATCATGGGCTGCTTACCCTCTCGTACTGCCTGTGCTGATGAAGAAAGCGAGGCCCCTTCCACCTGGTGTGGAGATAACACTCGCTGCTCTGAAGATGAGGACGAGACCCCTTCCACCTGCTGTGGAGAAAGTACTCGTCGAGCTGCTGCAAATAAGGTCCTATGACCTCTCTGATATGTGACCTGAGGAGAAGAAGCCATGTGTCTAGGAATGCTGGTCTCGGGCTGCTGTGATGGCCCTCCCTCCTTGTGAACTGGCTCCGGCCCTGGGTGTGACTGTGTGAAAAAGTGTCGGGAGATGAAATCCGCCCAAGGAATGCCCTGCTGGCTCAGCTGATGGGAAACTACTAGCTGGATAAGACCATGATGGCATAAGCTCCGCAACTGCTGTGCTGGGGTCTGTCTCTGAAAAAGAGCGGTCAACCTCTGAGTGTCGTGAGATAAATAT
>APFE031420781.1:192878-221475 GCA_000404065.3 Pinus taeda | reverse complement strand
TCATTAGTCTCAGAAGTCGACATGGTGTTATTGAGCAAGGTGGAATAAACAAGCCCAAATGATCGCTGCTCTGCCTGCAAAATGCTGTAAAGTATGCTGTTTTCAAGGGGAAACATCACGAGGGATATGTTAGGGGAAGGAATTTTACATATAGGAAAGGGAAAAATATATATAAGAAGGGAATTTTGAAGGAAACTATCACATAATGCTAAATATGTCATTCTATCTTTCAACATTTGCAAATTAATACTTTATTTAGGGAAACTTTAAAGTCAAGGGAAAGGACAATGAAAATCTTCATGATGGAGGGGAGGATGTCATGGGCATAGGAGGATAGTGCAGCATCGCTTATGTATGTACAGCTAGCAGGCAGCTCGTTTCTTTTTGGTTTTGCATGCCTTTCATAAGCATACTCTGTTTTTTCCATATGTAAAAATGATTATCTGATGCTGATTACAAGGGGAAGGGAAGGGTTGCTGTAATCATTTTGCAATGAATGGGAGGGAGATTGTATCAAGGGAATTATGAGAATGAGGGCGCAATGAAACCTACGAACCAAGTATGCCAACCAATTTACATAACAGCAGCCTTTCAATAGCGCTGGCAGCTTCATAGTTGCATTAATCATGAGTGAATTAAGTTTCAATTACATGCTTTAACAGAAGGGAAGGGATATCAATTGCATAGGAATTTTTTAGAGGATTAATGAGCAATTGAATTAGGGTTTTCATGAGGGGAAAGGTAAGGGAAAACAGAGTTTAGGAATTAGGGAGGAATACCATGCTATTAGACAAACCCTAGCACAACAAAACTGCTCCTTTTTGATAGCTAGCAACGGATAAACTTTGTCACAATTTCACACAGTTTCTATCCTTTGATACTTACAGCAAGATGACATTTTTCTTTTGTTTTTTTTTTTTTTATAAGGCTATGCAAATTATATTTTTTTATTTTTTACAATTCTTGTTAGCATGCCTTGTCATCATTTCCTTTTCTTTTTACTATTTGTTTTCATTGATTTGCTGTGCAACTTAAATTCATAATTTGTTGTGTGTAATGGTGTAGGGTTTGAGCGTGTAGCATGGGGAAAAGGCAGGATTTATATGATTAGAAAGAACTAGGGTTTGATAGGATTTAGAGGTAGGGTTTGTATATTTAATTTGCACATGAGATTAATAAAAATGACATATAAACATATGTGAATATCAATGGGAAAATGAAAGGAGGGATATAAGGAAAAATTGCCTTGAGAAACAAACAAACTGTCAAAACATAAGCTTGCAAAACACCCATCATTCCTCCATCGATTTCTTGCATGAAGTTATGATCATAATCCTCCTTTGCAATCATCACACCACCACTAAGCACATGGAGGAGACATACCTGGACAAATTTAGGCGAGCTTGGAAGAGGGTTTGCTGATTGGATGAGTTTTTATGCCCAGAAATCCGCGCGCTGCCCAAATGTCCGCGCACCTCCCTGAAAAATCCGCGCGCTGCCCAGATGTCCGCGCACGAGTAATTTCCTTTAGAAAAATTTCCCTCTCAGAGCCGCGCACTGCCCAGATGACCGCGCACACTCATGTCATAACCGCGCACGCTCCCAGGCACTGAAATTGCTGAAAACAAGCCCGAAATCTTCTTCTTTGCCTTTAGCCTTGTAATTTCTTGCTCCCAAATGCACAATGAGGGTTTTCAAAGAGGGAATTTACCTTTATATGCTTCCATAAAAAAAATTTACCTCAAAAACCCACTTTATAATGTTTGTAGTTTGACATTCTTTTTAACACTATTTTGGAGTCATTTTGTCCTGAAATGAGCTCTTTTGATGCGATTGACTCTGTTCTTTTTGCAGGTTGACCATCTGATGGACTGTGGAGAAGGAACCAGGGTTGTTTCCGGCACTTTTGCAACCTTCTGAGAATTTCTTTATTTTTTACAAATTTGACATGACCTTGGACTTAAAAACAGGGTTTTTAAATCCAAGGCATAAAATAATTTGTAGCTGAGGAAAATAACAATGAAACATGTGTACATACCTCCCTTTGGCTTGCTGGGCACTCACTGACCTTGACTCATGACCTTGATATGATTTTGACTCGAAACCCTAGACCTAAGACTTGGGACCTCAAGACAAAAATAACCATAAGTGTGACTCAATTACATTGTAGTATGTGACCTCATCCAGCAAAGCCAAGAGGGGAACAAAGACTAGCTCCTCCATTCAGTGTTATGGCATGCCTAGTGGGATGCAAAATTGACACTGATGAGACACCTAACTATGCCTATGAAAAGAGCTATTGATCGCTGATGGAGGGCTTAAGACCGACACTAACACCCTAAAAGATCAAACTCTGGTTGAGGATTTTGTTTAGTCAGGGCTAATCTCTTGGCATAAGGCAGATCATTTGGACAGCCCTGAGTAGCACTCAGATGAGCTGGGGGGGTGTTTGATAGAATTTTTATTTGACTCATTCTCAGATACTTGGGATTTTTGTTCTAGATCTTCATCACCAATATGTTCAACGATAATTGGTGAAATCTGAGCATTCACTACCCAACCAAATCATAGATTTATCTTGTTACATTCTGTGGTAGAAATGTTATATGAAGGAAGGTTGAGAGTGTTAGTTTGCTGAACATCGTTATTATTAGGATTTGGATTAGGTTGGATAGGAGGCTAAGGAGGAGGAGGGGTACTGGAGGGAATGTTGGAAGGAAAATGTAACTGCTGTCGTTGCATATGTTGAGGGAATTGACAAGGAGGAGGAGACGTGTTGGCGTAGCGGGCCCTGATCCAGGTTCAGAGTTAGTTGTGCCAAACAAATCCCTACACTACTGGCCTTTTCAACATCAATCTATGGTGTGTGGACTGAAGTCTCACTTGAAGCAGTATGGGGGGATGCTGGAACCAAGTTTCCGCACCCAGAGATTAGTGTGATATCCTTCTGCGACCTATATTTGCCTTCGTGCAGATATCTAAGCCCTTATGGCTTATCACTATAACTTCCTTTAATTAGCCTCTACACCTCTGCGAAGGTATAAAACTAGATTTTGTAGACCTTGAATAGGCCAATTAGCTATTTACGTGCACCCCAGATTACCCTTGGATCAATATTTACTCATATATACCTAAGTGTTTAATAACTTTAACAAAAAGTGCTAGGATCTTTGCGTAATCACTTCACATTACTTGCATTCAAATAGTAATACAGATCAAGTAAAGTCACACATCAATGCATCATTATTTAATAAAGACATCATTCATCACAACGTATATCAAAATCATGCATAACAGAAGTAAAGAGATAAAACACAAGAATTTCTGCAACAATCTTCTTTATTGATCTTCAGTATAAGTCTACAGACTCAATATCTAGGCCTCTGCACACTCAGCTACAGAGCCTTTTCCCCTGTAAGAGTACTTCTCTACCCTATACTTCTTCGCTCGTACCCACAGACAAACTTCCTTCTGTTTCATTAGACTCTCTAAGACACACCTATTTATATAATCCCATGGTCCGCAGACCATGGGTAGATCTTCAAAAAGATGACTCAAGCTTACCTAAAGGAGGGTAAAACCCTTTTTTGACTCTTAACTAGCTACGTGATCCACGACCACAATTTGTAGAGACTTTACATCTTCTTACATAAAAGCTTGGGCTTTTGCCCCAAAACTGACCCCACGGGACCCCATCCCAACATGCCCCCAACACAAAGGTTGTGACTGATCCTCGAGTCACTCGGCTGGCGTAGTGATATTTCTGCAAAGATCCCCCAACTCTATTTGTAACATTGCTACTTCAGCTGCCCTCTCTGTGGCTGCCTACCTTACTTGCTCCACCAACTGCTCTGTGGATGGTCCTTCATTGACTCGCTTGATCTTCTGTTGTGTAAGCTGCAAGTTCACCAACTTTTCTTGTATATTGGCTGAGACTAGGTAGGCTTCATCCAACCAAGGACCCAACCTCACCTTAAGGGTTGCTTCCTTTTTATGCACTGCTTCCACCTGTGCAAGAGGTTTCTTTGCTTCCTGCAACTTGGCGAGGCGTTGCGATGTAGCAATGGTGCACGTCTGGCGAGGGATTGAAGTGTTCTATCCTTCATCATTACCACCACCTTGCACTAGCTACTCTTCCTCATTATTTTGGGGTGAAGGGGATTTACCACTTCGCTTGGAGTCGCGTTGCTCTTGTTTAGCCCGTTGCTTTGCAGCGCACTCCTTTTCTAGTCAAGTCTTGTCCGCAAACTTCTTTCTTCATTGTGTGACCAACTTTTGTACCGCCTGTTTTGCTGCCTCCTTCCTCTTTTTCTCTGTAGAGCTCTCTGCGCCTTTGTTTGTACCCATGACCAAGTCAAACAAAGTATGCCAATCTAATGGCTAGCGCTTGATTACCTCTTGAATCGCATCCTCCGTGGTGAGATATGGCAAATAAAACCACTTTTGCTCTAGATCCTTCTGCGCCCTAATATAGACGTAGTGGAAGTTTGCCTTAAACTCTGCATACTCTAATAACTACTCATACATAGTTGGGGACAACCGTGGCCACTGGTTGATGACCATGCAAATACTGGCCTCCATTAAAACCTAGAAGATTTTTGTTTCTATGACCCATGTGGGGTCCTTCATGGCCCAAAGGGAGGAAAACTATGCAGCCTCCAGAAAGCCTGCCTCCAATGGGTGGAACTAACTATCCTCCAGAAGCTCCCAAGAAACCAACATAATAGAGAGAAACAACCACGTGCAGTGGAAGGTCTTTCTCTTGAGCCTTGTGAAAATTTGCAAGGAACTCACTACATAGATAGCATGACAAGTTAAACTGCATGACCTCTGCTCGTTGTGCAGCTAAAGAGATCACGGGAATCGGAAACTCATCTACGTGACACTTCCACATGACCTTGCTAGCTAGGATCTACATGGAAATTTTCATTGCGGGGTCGATGATGGATTTCATGGAGTACCTGCGCACGACTTCTTAACAAGCTCAAATTTCTTCTTCATCTTCTCTGCCAAGTTCCGCTCGCTTGTCTTACCACCAATCTCCTTGAACGGATTCAAGCCTTTGGTTGGTAGGAGCATGATCTGGTAGATCATGATAGGGATAATCACTCCAAGCCATAAACACCCATCATGCGCCAGAGTCAGTAGCTACCTTATGTAGGTGGTACCTATATTGGAGCGGTGATAGTGGGGCACCCACAGCAGGTTCAACAACCCTGATTGGTTTACTCCACAAATCCACTCAACTGGCTCCAACGTAGTGACACTGGACTCTTTGTAATAAACCTATTTCATGTAATTATCCATCGCAAGGTGGGGGAGCCTCTCATGGTCAGACAAGTCCTAGTCCTCCATCTTTAAAAGGGGAACCCTCACTAGGCACGGACCTTCAAAGGTTATATTTTTTGGCAATAGGGGCATGTGAATGCTGAATTTCTCTACATATGGGTCGTTGGTGACCTTCACCTTTCCTTTGCGCATAGGGATATACTCCGATAACTTGGAGATGGGTTCCGCACCCTCAACATTTATATTTTATGCACCCTCTTCAGTATCCAAGTCTAAAAACTTCTCAGGCTGCTTGTCCTTCTTTTGTCCCTGGGTAGCAGAGTGCTTTCTAGGCGACTGACACACTGGCAACGACGTTTTCTGCTTGTCTTTCTTCATCTTACGAGTCTTGTGCACTGGTGTAGGCTTCAGCCTAGATGACCTTGGTGCTGTAGGGATAGGAGCTGGAGCGTCCATGCTTACAGCTTTTGGAGCTGCTCCTTTGGAGGAAATTGTTCCTTCGGTGCTTGCAGTCACTCTTGGTCCTGACATAGTGCTTTGAAGAAATTACTGGGTTTCCTTGGGTAGATTATCAAACACAGAGCTTGCGAACAAATCCTTGAAAAACTTGTGATTCATAAGCAAAAAATAACACAGCACAAAAATTCTAATGATACAAAGTGTTCTCTGTTGGACACCCACGCGTAATTTATGGGAGATTTTGAATTCAAATTTGGTTGTTCCCCAAAAAATCCATCCATTAATTGGCAGATCTCCAAATATTTCAGCCTTAAATGCTGCCCCTCACTCCTCTCAACCATCTCCTAGCTATTAAATCATGAACAGTGACCCTAACAGTCATTTTCTAGCTATTCTGCATGGTATCTCCCTCCATAGTGCATCTCCCTTTGCATTGCTTCTAGTACTCTGACATCACCCTTTTTCGCGCAAACCGTTTGTCGTGTAGCTCCCAAAACTGGGTAGTGTAGTTTATAGCCCTGCGCTCCCTTGCAACTGCTTGGAGCACTAAGACTGTGATACTGTCATGTAGTCATTGAGCCGGATCTCATGCGTACAGCTTCAACCGGCTCCTATTCACTTTTCTAGGGAAAGGTTCTTCATTCATCTTCACTAGCTAAACTGTGCCCCATCTGTGATTTCTTTGATGACATATGGCCCCAACCAATGCATCTAAAACTTTCCTGGAAGTTTAGTGAACTTACTATCATATAATAAAACCAAGTCATTTACCTTGAATGTGTGCAACTTGATATGTCGATCATGCCATGCCTTTTGACGTTCCTTTTGTACTTGTTGATGAAATTTAACCAAGAATCTGTCCTCTTCGAGCTCCATCAACTGCGTGAGCCATTCTTCCAAGGCTTCGTGGTCTGCCATCCCTATGAAGGTTATTATGCCTAGACTAAGCATGATATATTCCATAGGAATCACAACTTATATGCCATAGACCAATCGGAAAGGTGTCTGACCTATTATTTTTTTGTAAGTAGTCCTTTACGCCCATAATACTTTTGGTACGCACACGTCCCAATCATTCTGTTGCGTGTTGAAAATCTTTGTCAGCACATTCTCCAATATCTTATTGAAGGCCTCCACTATTCCATTAGCATGAGGATGATATGGCATACTCTTTTGATGATAAACTTGGAATTCTTCGGCTAGCATGCTAATTGTTTCATTGAGGAAGTGCGTACCATGATCACTCATCAACACTTTCGGGCAACCGAACCTGGTTAACATGTACTCAAACAAAAATTTAGCTATTGTAGCCCTTGTACAATCCTTTATAGGCTGTGCCTCCACCCATCTGGTTAGATACTCTATCACTATGATGATATAAATGCACCTGTTTTCTTACCTGGGGGCTGGATTGGTCCTACAAAGTCAATAGCCCATTTCTTAAATGGCTAATGAAACCCAAGGATTTAGAGGTAGCTCATTCCTTTGCGATGGCCTGCCCATTCTCTGAAATGCATCGCATGCCCTACAATAGGATTTAGAATCTTTATGTAATGTAGGCCACCACAACCCAGCGTGCAAAACCTTCTACGGTGTTTCTTTTCCCTCATAATTTTCTCCTGCAACTCCTTGATGAGCTTTAGTGAGGATTCTTTTTCATTCAAAAGTGGGCACATATCGTTGGAGTATCTTGGCTGATCCCATCTTATACAAATGTCTGGAAATTACTGAGAAATCATCCGCGCGTACTACCAATTCTTTCTTCTACTGACTAGTGTAGCCTTCTGGAGATATCCATTTGGTCAAAAAGTGGATAATATCTATAAAGTGGTTGTTTGCTACGTGCACCACGAAGAGCTATGTGTTGGGAAGCCATTCCTCCAAATTAATAGGCCCCTCCTATATTTCAACTCATGCCAAATGGTTAGGTCTTGCATTCAACATTCCTGGCTTGACAATTACCTCAAAGTCGTATCCTTGAAACAACAATAGCCATCGGCATGTCTCCCCCCCAACATAGGCTTATTGACTAGATACTTCAAAGTGGAGTGGCCTGTGTACATCTTGAAATGTTCACCCAAAAGACAATGCTTGAGCTTTTGGAGCACATACACCATAGCCAATCCCTTGCACTCTGTTGTTGAGTAGTTCTTCTTAGCCTCTGATAACTTTCTACTTGCAAATGCTATAGGGTGATCCACTTCTCCTTCACCAGCCTATGTCGGCACTACTCCCAATGCAATACATGAGGCATCAATGTGCACATGGAATTGATTCTTCCAATATGGGAAGACCAATATCGGCGTGGTGACCATTTTTTCCTTCAAGACATCTAGACTACACTGACATTCTTCATCACAACAGAATGTCGTGTCCTTCTTCAACAAATTTTCCATGGGTGTGGTAATCTGGGCAAAAATTTGATGAACTTTCCATAATATCTAGTATGGCCCAGTGTTCCATGTAACTGTTTGAAACTCCTTGGGGCTTCCAAATTTATTATTACAGTGATCTTGGTAGGGTCCACCATTAGTCCTTATTTTCATACCACATGACCTAGCAAAATCCCAAAGGGGACACAAAACAATCACTTCTTTGGGTTTAGCGCGATCTAATATCTTCGGCATGTATCCAACGTTAATCGTAGATTTGTTACATGGCACTTGACCAACCCAAACACTGTCTAGTCATCAAAATATACCTCCAAGAATTTGTGAATAAACTCTTTGAACGTCATGATGACTACGTGAGAGAATATTGCCAACGCATTCTTGAGACTGAATGACATCACCATATACTAAAAACACCCCCATTCTATTGCAAAGGTTGTTTTACTCCTATCTTTTGGCATGATCTTGATCTAATGGTATCCAAAGAACCCATCAGTAAATGAGTAGGCCTCCTGCCCTCCAACATTGTCTAGTACCTTGTCAGCAAATGATGTCAGGAAAGGATCAGGGACACAGGCATAATTAAGCTTTCTTAGATCTACATAAATCCTTATCTCTCCCTTTTGCTTCTTTTCCTAAACTACCATTGGGCTCACCTAATCAGATTCCTCCACTGGTTTAATAATACCTTCCTCAAGCATCTTGTCCAATTCCAAGTGGACATTCTCCTTGTATTTGGGATTAAGGCGATATGGCCTCTACTTAACAGGATTCGTGTCTGGTTTCAAAGTTATTTTCATCGCTCCCAAATCGCCTATGATGCCTTTCAAATCCAAAAATTTTCTAGGAAAAATATCTTGGTACTCGTGGAGTAACTCAACAACTTTATCCACTATGGCATCATCCCAATAATCTACAATCATTGCAAACTTAGGCTCTGTTTCATTACCAATGTTTATTTGCTTAGTCTTCAGCAATGTGATGATATCAGGGTTCTCTATCTACAGACTTGCGATCTTGCGGTGGCCTTCTATTTCTGGGATATTGATATTCCGTTGATCCTCATCCTCCCCTTCAGCAGTCATGTTACAGCATTCTAGCACATGGCACAACTGGGTGCTCCAATCTAGTTGAACCAATTCCAAAGGAGCCTATGGAATTCGGAAGATCGTTGCCTTAACCTCTTGCAGTGCCTCATCAATGCTTTCGAAACCATCTCAAAGATGAAGTTCATAAAAAATCCTTCTCTTAAGATATCCCACTCCGTGGTGCCATGGCAGAGCTCCGTTTCCAAATACCAATTCATAGGGATTATGTCCAGAGTGTGACACAATAAATGCATCCATTCTGACTATGGCTCTGTTCCATACACTTTAGTCCTTTTTTCCAAATGATCACGTGGATCATTCCTCCCATCATATTTCTTAGTTGACCATACTTTAGGATGACCAAATCACATCCTCATCATCCTCTTGGAATCATGCCACTCATTAAAGTTGTCTTTGTGTGTAGCCCACCATCAAGCAGGCATAGCGTGCAGTGCCAAATCCAGCACTTGAAAGCGATGATCCTCTGGAACTTCTCTTTCAAAAGAATCAAAAAATTTATCTACGTCAGTTAAACCATCATAATAAGGTAAATTTACTACCTCCGATGACACATAGCGCATCGATTTGGTCATCATGTTGCAGTGTAGTGTGGATACTTTGTGCAACCTGTTTTGCCAATGTTCCAACTCTTCATTTGAATTCGAGGTACATGAGCTTTCGTACCCCATGCAATCTGTGCATTAGATATTGGATTAACCCAATCTTGGTCTCATGCTGTAATTTTGTAGATTTGATCCAAATCATCATCACTTTCCTCATAATATCAGACCAGTTCAGTATAGCATGGTCCTTCTGCAGGGTCCAATGGTACTACAATGTGGAGCGATTTTCTTTCAAATGACATCGTCCGCTTCTTCAAGTTGATGACCCCATTCATATCAATAGCCCAATGTATACCAAGGAGCATGGGGTATGGATTGATGTCATCAATAATTTCTATCACTTCAAAATCAGCCAGCTTATTCGCACCTTCTATATCTACGGTAACTCCCTGCAATCGTCCCATAGGGATAATCTTCCGCTAGTTCAGCATCCTTAGTTGAATCGGGGACCACTACAGCACAGGTCTCCCAATTCTCTCCCAGGTCTTCTTAGGCAATACGTTCACGTCAGACCCCAAATCCAAACTAACTTGGTCCATCTCATAGACTCCTATTTCTGCGGTAATCCTCATCTTGTGCCCTATTCTCTCCTTATGCTTACTAATATTTTTGACTATGCGGGGTCCATCAAGAGCATTACCCTTACTGGAACACTTGTTTATCAACTCATGTAGTCCTTGCACAACCTTTCTATTATGTATTAGTTTCATACAAGTCTCCAAGAAGGTGGTAAGCATAGAGGGGTCAACCTTTTTAGGCACGCTGGTGTCTAGCAGGTTGTTATGACTTCCTGAGGTATAGGCTTCAACAAAGCTTTTTTTCACTTCCATGAATGTTTCCTTCATGCGCTCTAGATCAAAACAAGTCTCCTTTTTTGGGGCCTTGCAGACCCATCCACCTTTTTCAGGCTGTTTTCCCTTATCGTCACCAGTCGTGATCCCGCTTCACAGCATGATATTCTTTGCAGGGCTCGATCCTCATCATGTTTAAGTTTTGGGTAGGATGTTGAGGTTGCGCCTTCTTCTCCTGTATATTGGCCATCAACATAGGAAATTATTCAATTGTGTGGTCAAACTGGGTGGAGTATTGACATGACGGGCATGTCTGATTCATACAAACCTGTGTGTAGTGTCTTGGAATTCCGCAATTGTAGCAAATGACTTGCCCACGACCCCTACTAGGTCCTCCTCCTCGGTCTTGTCTGTGCCCTTGATATCCCCCGCATGCTCCCCTAATGCCTTGATTCAGAGGCTAAGTTTCTGCTTACATTCAATACGTAGGTGTCCTCTCAATCATTAATTCATAGCTTTGGCAGTGGCACTCATCATGGACCACCGATTTGCAAAAATCGCAAAACAACTGTTGTGGTGTCTATACAAACTTTTGCAGCAAATGAAAATTATTTGTGGCATTTTTTCTAGCCACCTCACAAATAATGCACCATAACGTGGGCCCCATACTTGGTTTTGTTGGAGCTTCTTACCTCAGGGCTTTGGCCCCCCCGAGATATAATTCGTGAAGACAGGGAAATGATGCTTATCATGCCCCTGGCTCTTACACTTGAGGCACGAGACCTCTTCGCACACCTCTATCCTGGCATCTTTTTATTTTTTCAAGCTTTGCAATTCCAAACAGAGGTTTTGCAAATGCGAGTGAATTTGTTGGACTCCCAAAGATGTGTCTTGAATAAGTGTCTCTTGCAATCTCATCGTGATTTCCAGAGCTTTGGCCTAAGTTGCTATCTTTTGCTGCGATAAAGCAATCCTTAGGTGGGGCAGGAGCATGGCTATAAACCAATCACGATGCTGAATATATGTGAGATTCATATTAGCTTCACAGATCCCATGCTTTAGTCTTTGATCTAACTCCCATGGCGTTTCACTAGGCCTCATCATGATTTCATTAAATCCAATTACTGATTGCGAGGCAGACTTAGGCTTACTGAATTCTTTGTTCAAAGTGGTTTGAGTATCTACTAATGATGCCAATGGATTATTGGTGCATTACTTAATGTACAATGTCAGCGTGCGATCCTGTAGAGTAGTAATCAACTATGCCTTTTTTATATTATGATCTGTAATTTATTGTGTTTTCCACACAGCCTACGCAACAAACCAAAACTAATCTGGATCCTCAATTCCTAAGCCCTTGAAAACTAGAAACTTCATTGTATTCGACATGTTGACCAACGACGATGGTGATGGCGATGTAGGCAAAGTGGAGGTGAAGGTGGAGGTGGTGTGGATGGATGAGGTATTCATAGAAAACCCTACCTTATTAACTGGACAACACTCTACGGTGAAGCATGTGCTTCTACCTTGTCGTCACTGACAGGAGGTTCAATCAACGGAATGTATCCAGGGCTTGTTCTTCTCCTATCCCTGAAGAGCTTCCCACTTCGCATAGCTCCAAACATCAAGGTAGTGGCATAACCCATTTCTCACACAATAACATCTTAATCTAATTATTCAAAGATCTTAGATACTTACCTCACGGTCCTTTGAAGAAACATCCATATGCTTCACCGTAACTGACTGAGGTGTCGATTGTGAACTCTATAACAAAGCCTCCTGTAACCTAATCAAGCCAATGGTCAACAACACATGTGATCTTATCTTCAGAAGCTTCTAGCCTTCGTACTGATTCCGGAGTCCACACTATTGGACCATCAAGCTTCCACCTCCCTTGGTCGTCTGCCAATTTAGCTATCGACTCATATAGATCAATTGGGAAGGTGGAAAAGAAAATTTTGTGTATTTCTGTGTACAAATGTTTTTCCAACCACTATTCTTTTGTTAGTTGTGGATTCGTATTTTCCTGCGCCGCGAATTCGTAGATATTTCTATCCAACCACTTCTTAGTTTCCATATTGGTTGGATTCCAGTGATGCGACATCACATATCTCTTTATGCAGATCCGGATCCTAGTAACGGAACAATTTGTTGGCTTTGGGGGCCTTGACCCAGGTTCAGAGTTAGTTGCTCCAAACAAATCCCTACACTACTGGCCCTTTCGGCATCAATCTGTAGTGCACAGATTGAAGTCTCACCCAAAGTAGTATGGGGGGATGCCAGAACGAAGTTTCCGCACCCGGAGATCAGTGTGATGTCCTTCTGCAACCTAGATCTGCCTTTGCACAGATCTTTAAGCCCTTATGGCTTATCACTATAACTTCCTTTAATCGATCTCTATACCTCTGCAAGGTCTACAACTGGATTTTGCGGACCCTGAACAAGCTAATTAGCTATTTACACACACCCTAGATTACCCTTGGATCAATATTTACTCAGATCTACCTAGTGTTTAATAACTTTAATAGAAAGTGTTAGGATCTTCACGTAATCACTTAACATTACTTGTGTTCATATAGTAATAAAGATAAAGTAAAGTCATGCATCAATGTGTCATTATTTCATAAATACATCATTCATCACAACATACATAGCAAAAGTAAAGAGATAAAGCACAAGAATTTATGTAAAAATTTATTGTTCTTCATTATAAATTTACAAAATCAATACTTCCCTATGCACTCATCTGCAGTGGTCCGTGCACTCAACTGCGGACACTACTCTAGGCCTATGTGCACTCAGCTATAGGGATCCATGCACTCAGCTACAGACACTACTCTAGGCCTCTCCGCACTCAACTGCAAAGCCTTTTCCCCTATAAGACTACTTCTCTGCGCTAGACTTCTTCGTTCGTACCCATAGACAAACTTCGATCTCTTGCCTCATACTCTCTAAGAAACACCTATTGATACAATCTGATGGTCTGTGGGCCATGGGTAGATCTTCAAAAATATGACTCAAGCTTACATAAAAGAGGGTAAATCCCTTTTTTGACTCTTAACTAGCTACACACTCCACGACCACAATTTATGGAGACTTTACATCTTTTTACATCAAAAATTGGGCTTTTGCCCCAAAACTGACCCCAGGGGACCCCATCCCAACAAGACGACCCTTCCCAATTCTGAGACCATGAAGGGTTTGAACTATACTGAGGGAACCAAGACTTCCAATGCAGATATTGATAAAATTGAGGCCATGATTATGAAAAGGGTACTGATTGAGGGCCCATATTTAAATTGCTAAAATATTGGGAAAGGTCTTGAGACATACCTTAATTTGGACTTGGTGGCCATGGCTGCCATGGTTTCTTGGAATCCATAAAGCATAGTTTCTCTACTCCTTCGTTTGTTCCTTGGAATACTTCCTTTAACCTAGGAAGAGATAAACATGAACTGGTTGAGTGTGCATGTTCACATATTGCACAAGTCTCCACAATGTTTAATGGACATTCCTTTAATGGATGTTTCTTCCTGCACTAAGGGTAGAAGATGGCCATGGTCCTTTCTAACTCCATTTTCTTTTGGTTTTCTTATAATGTGTCCATATGAGAGGAAAATGTATTTAGGATGTCGGTCTTCAAGTTATCCAGCAAATTCCTGATTTTTGCCTTTGTAATTCCTCCACTGGATGTTTTGGAGGTCTGAATCCCTTGCTTATTCCTTGTAGCCCCTTGTGAACACTGAATGCATAACTCAAAAATAGAGTCAAAATCCTCAGATATATCACCCTTTCATACTATATTCAAAATCTCTAGAGAGTCCTCCCTTAAGGCTCAGAGAAAAATAATTTTCAAGATATCCTTATCCAGGTCATTATGGATGGATCTTTATAGGGTATATTTGAAACGTTGCACACAATCCTCCATATTCTCATCCTCCTTCTGCATAAATTTAAAAATTTCTTCCTTTATATCTTGGGATTTACAATAATCTTGGTACTTCTCCAGAAAATATTTCTTCATCTCATCCCATCAGGAGATAGATTTTCCACCTAGACCCATGAACCATCGCAAAGTTGTCCCTTTTAGAGTAGCAGGAAATATTTTCAATTTCCTGAGCATCAAATACGTAGTCATATCCCCTACAAACAATATCGAAATCGAACAGAAATGTATCTGGATATTTTGAGGAAAGCCCATGGAAGTTAGGCAAAGAGGTTAGTGGAATGGGCTTCATCGGTGCATCACCTCTAATGTCTCCAATTGAAAATTCAATCAAGGAGGTTGGACATGCCATGAATACCCTCCAATAATCACTCGAAATTTCAACAGGTTCCTGCTGTATGACAACTGATGGGTGAGGTTGCTTAAAAACACTTCCTTGATCACGCGGTGAAGCAAATCCTCCCAAGTTTCCTTATGTAGGTGCACTTGGGTTTATTTCTTTTTCTGAACCTCTACTTGCTACTTCCTCTTCTTCTGCTATTGAAAGGAGTACTTCTATTTTCTTTGATTCTTTTGTCTCTACTTCTTCTCCTTCTGCCATTGAAATGGGTGTCCTCACTCTCGAGGGTAGTATTGGTTGTTCAACGGTCTGCCCCTCAGACTGCGTGTGAGTCCTCACTCTAGTAGTGACTCATGAATATGCTTCAGCTTCAGTTCTCATGATGATTTCCTGGATGTAGGTGTTCCTACCTAAATCCTTCATTCCTTTCCTCGGGGGTCCTCCTTTGCCCCTTTTATTAAAATCTTTATTCATGCAATTAAAACATTTAAAGTTCTCATAACTCAGGACTTGGAGTAGGGTAAGAGAGTTTCCTTTCCCATGGCAAGAGAATGGTTTGGAATAGAAAAGAAAACAAAGGAAAAAGTAAAGAAAACCGTAAGCTCGAGGTCTGAAGAAAGGTAAGAAATCTTCCTTCCTAGGGCAAGAGAATGATTCTTAAGAGAAAAAAAACAAACCAATCAAAAAATTCTAGACTCAAGTCCTAGAGAAGGGTAAGAAAACTTCCCTCCCCAGGACGAGAGAAAGGTTTTAAGAGCAAAGAAAAAGGAAAACAAAATAAGCAAAAAAATTTTAAGCTTAGGGCTTGGAGTAAGGTAAGAAAACTTCCTTCACTACTGCGATATAAAGACCCTTATGTAATCAATCGAAAGAAAGAAAATAATAATAATAATAATAATAATAATAATAATAATAAAGATCGGAACCTGGAGTAGAGTAAGAAAAATTCTCTCCCCAGGACACGAGATTGATCCCGCGACCAATGCTGGCCATGCTTTTGCACTTTTAATAGCCTCCCTAGCAACGACGCCAAAATGTTGGTGTTCAAGTGTGAAGAATATTATTCAACCCTTTCCCACATTAATTATCAATCCGAGATCTACTAGTTATTGTAAGGTTAACACACAATGCATATGGAGGGACAATTGCACAACCTAGGATTTTTGATCAGGTGCTCATGTCCCAAGTGTCGAAAAATGCTCAAAAATGAAAGTGCTCAGAACTGGTTCAAACCTAAACGAATGGATAGATCTCATCGTCCTAATTCCGTCACTATGAATTGTTTGAAAAATGGTCTGCGTATGCATAAGTTACGTCAAATTGAAAATCGCCCAATAACCCTTAATTTTTGAATTTTTTTTCAAAAAAATTTAAAATAGAAAATTGTAGAGAATATTCCACAAAATATTCCTAGAATATTTTTTTTGGGTTGTTAGCTCCTGCTGCAGCAGGTACTCATTTTTCATGATTGGCATTTCCCAGGCCAAATATGTCGTACTTTGCTTGCTGCAATGCTCCATATTTGCTCAAACAGTCTCCAAATGAAGAAGGCTTCTTCAAGATTCATTCAAATGCCTTCAAATTTTGTAAAATTTTTCCTGGTATCGCTACTTTTAGTTAAAGGAAGGTCCGAACAGTTTAATCTTGGTCTCCCTAGGTTTAAATTTCATGTTTTAGAATATAGAGATGGTAAGTCTGTCCAAACAGCTTAATCTTGGCAGACACTTAGATAGGTAGAGAAACAAGAGAGTCCAACAGTTTAATCTGGGCTCTAGAAGAAATAAGGGTAGTATGTAGATAGGAAACATCAAAAGAAAAATGTGTGATGGGTTTGCAAGTCTAAATGCACCCCCAAGCAAAAGAAGAAAAAATGCTAGGAAGTAGGCTGGGTAGGTAGTTCTGAGGCTGTTGAATTGCTGACAAGTTCCAAGTTTGCAGGTATCCTATCATGCAGAACACAATCGGCAAAGGTTTGTAAGCAAAAGGCTCAAATAAGGTATAACTAACTCCCCTTTGCTGCTTTCCCCCAATCATTAACTAACATCCCCAAAAAAGAGGTCAAGATCTGCTTGACTCCTCTTTAGTTCATCATCGTCATCACTCTAGTTGAGTAAAGATCTGCTTTGCTCAAAGTTGTTCCATATCTTCTCCCGAAGTATGGTCCTACCCCCTGCAACAGCCTAAGTTCCCCCGAACTCAGCGCTTTCTTACCACCTCCACATTAACCCCTAACATTATTATATAACTCCCTATGTTTCCCATCCCCGTATTAATATTAAGTAAATTCCCCTATGTAATATTCCCTCCCCCTGGTTGAAATATAATCATAGCATGCCCCGGGAATTGCTTAGTTTATTAGAAACTAAGCAAGAACCCAGCCTCCGAAACCACCTTCCACATACTTTGGACTCCTTCCTAAGTATAAAACTCCCCCGAAGTAGTCGGACCCCTTCCGAAACTTCAAAGGCCCTTCACACCCACTTACTTATCTTTTTCCCCTTCAAAGCCGTTTTCGCATCGCAACCTCGCCATCTCACTTTCATGCAAAACCTTGCCCACCCGTTCCCCGCCGATGCGACATTGCAAAATCGGCGATCGGCGATCGCAAGCACCGAGTGTCCAGTCTGTTTACCCCTCTGTCTTCCCCGATGCGATATTGCGATATCGCATATCGGCAATCGCAAGCACCACACGCCCAACCTAATGATCCCCCTCTTTCCCGCCGACGCGATATCACTATATCGCATTGGAGTCTCTTCACCACAGTCCACCAGTACCCCACCACGTCGCGCTGTACCAGGGACCCACTGATGACGTCATCCGCCGTACAGCCGACGCGGTGCTTACGTCAGCAGCCAGAAAAGCTGAAAAAGCTTCGCGCAAGAAGAAAAGTCGCACTTCGGAGCTCCAGATCAAGAAACAGAGGTAGTTTTCGATGCGCGAATATTCGCGTATCGCTACAGGAAATAGGCCATTTCAAGGAATCTTCAGGGAATCTTCTGATTGCCGAGCCCACTGTGCGCCGAAAAAGCCCGAAATCGCCCAATCGTGCCAAAGGATCTGGTTTAAAGATAGCAGTAGATCATTCACAGAGTTTAAAGTGTATCAGATCAAATCAGCAGGCTTCAAGCGTGTCAAAAAGTATCAGTCGATGGTGGAAATCATCAATGTAGTGGCAAAGTGTATCAGAGAATATCTTGAGTAGCGGCCCAAAGCAAGAGAAATTGAATATCTTTCGGCAGATCCATAGGAGGAGAGCAAAGTCACCTGGAACTCTCAAATCATAATAATTGCACATTCAATTCGCACCAAAGCCGAACTGCAGCCCCAAACCACATTCAATTCAGCAGCAACACATTTGGTCCCCAAGGGCCACCTCGTCACCTGTTCCGATTCAGCTGCCCCCAGCGCAGCCAAAAAGATTTACGTGCATTTATTTCCAGCAAGCATTTAGATTTTGAAGAGTTCTAAGAAGACCTATTACAGTCACTTGTAATGATGTCTTCCTGATATTTTGTTTATAAATATCACCCGAAGCGATATTGTAAAGGGTTGGTTGGTTGGTAGTAGTAGTTGTTGGTTAGTTCCAACAATTTTCTCTGAGTAGAGACTTGCACTGTAACTGTCATATTTTTCATAATCAAAGATTGCTGAAAGCAGGGATTGCGAAACAACTTGCTGTTTTCTCTTGGCCAAGGAATGATCACGGAATTCCTGTGTCTCTGCATGATCCAATAAGTGTTCCTCCTCCCTGTTTATTTTATTTTTTATCATCTTTTCGCCATTATAAGTTGCAGGAAAAAAGAATAGCTTAAGATTTGTTTAAGTACACCTTAAGTTCAATTTTTGCACTTTTCAATGTTTTCTTCTGAAACGGTCATGAGCTAGAATTCTTAACTGCTCTAGTTTACCCTGTTTCTTTCGTATATGGGTGGATGTCTTTGGAATTCTTAACTGCTCTGGGATCCCACTCATCCATTTCTCTCCTTTGTCAGCATGATGAAATGATTCTCTTTTGCCTTTCATCCTTGATATTCATTCCGTACTTTCAGCAGCTTGAATGTTGTATCCTGCGTGGCTATCCCGCTCCGTATCCCCTTGTGACCAAGAAAACGCTCGCATGCCCCAATCTGTGACTCCATGCCCAATTGTCCAAAACTTATAACACCTTACTGTGCCTCTTTACTCGAGAATCCTACCTTCCTCCCAATCACAGTCAACATTCCCTTGAAGTCAGAAAGCTAGCCTAAAATCATCAACTAAGGTTGATTCCAGATCAACTGAGGTTGAATCTAAAGGAGAGAGCCCTCTCCGATTGCAGGTGGGCTAGAACCTGCAATCAAAAGACTGGTTTGTGGTTACCTCGGCCGTATCCCTAATAGGAGCCTAGGGACAACCTGAGTGGTAACGGTATCTACAAATAAATACTAATTCCCTAGGTAGGTAGCTATACCTAGAACAATAGATTTAAAGTGCTTATCCTTTTTCTATAAACGATCAATAAGACAAAGGAATCAAAGGACCTACTTGTTCTTTCACTTTCCTTTTGTCTCCTTTGTTTGACTCCCATCGCTCCTTCTTGAACTTAACTTGCTCCAAAAGTACCTGCAAGCATAAACAGAAGACAGAAAACCAATCAAAGCAAGAGATATATCGAATACAAGTAAATGGAATCAGATACATTCACACATATAAACATCATATATCAAGATAAGCATATGGAAAAAGGTGTAAACATCGTTATTAAGTGGAAGGAAGAATTACAACCATGAAGTATGATCCATTGTCACTCTTCCAACTTGGGTTCCAACCAACATCACATCAATAGCACAACACTTCGATAGCATAACACTACTCACTTATACTCTTAATTCTCACACCAACAATATCTCCTTACAAATTCTCAAAGTCCAACCTCTGATCACTTAGATGAGTGTTCAATTTATAGGCAGATGGAGGAGGTTTTGTCATAAATGAGGGTATTGAATGGCCTTCCAAACTTAGAGTTAGTTTCCATGGAAAAAATGATGAGAGGATAGGAGGTTACTTAACTCATTCCTCATCCATTTTTGAGCTCATAGGAGGTGATAAGTGTGGGAATATTCTAGATGAATCTAGAGGATAAGAATATTCCCAGAACCCTATGTGAATTTCGCTCAATCTCACCCAACGCAGGTCAAAGTGGGCCCAAGTGCTCTGCGGATCACCTTGACTTGGGCCTACCTGCACTAAAGCGCATTTACCCCTGTCCAAAGCTATGCTGATCCCTCAATGAGGCAAATTTGGAGTGTTCCAGGCCAAAACACTCTCAAGGAAGCATGAATTCAAAATGATGACTTGTATAGGGCATGTAGCAACTGAATTAGGGTTTGGTGAGCCCTAATGGTACTAATCTGAATGATGGGAGTGATGTGCCCAAATGGATCTCTAACAGCTTCCTCCTAAAGCATGAATTCAAAAATAATGATGTCGAGTGATATTCTTTACGATGTGATGAGGAGGTTCCGAAGTGGTTGGTGACCTGCATTGATTACAATACATATTATCATGATATTTTGATTTTTTCTCATGAATCACTGAGGGAAGGCATACCCATGCTTAGCATATAAGCTTTCATTGCAAGTACATAGACATTCGTCTACAGATATAGACCCATGATAGGATGACCATTAATGTAAAGCCATCATACGAATGATGTGGTACATTTCCTGAAATTGTGGCCCAGATGGATGAAACTAGATCTTGGGTCTTCTATCTCATTCAATCGTTCGCTCAAGTATGAGTCTAACCATGCGAATAAGTGATCTGAAGTCAAACATGGGAAGACACCGTCTGATTGCCAGCGAATGATGTAAGTTGTTAACAGACGCAAGAGAAATCACCAGTAATGATAATGATCCTCAAGGTACTACAATACATTCTACATGGTGTGAATGAATGTTTTGATGTCAAACACCATACAAAGACTATCGGTCGAAGGCCCATGATGTCAACCTATCGCTGGAAGTGAGAAACTTTCCATTGATGTATGCAAGCCTCAAGGTACTCAAGGGGTGTTTTTAAGTCAACTTCTTGGATAATGTGCTAATATCGACAAGAAGCGATTCATCGCAGGAGGGCCTTGACGTATCCCACATCAACGACACGAAACAAGTGTAATGATTTTGGAGACGAAAGTTGACTAACAACACAAGGTTCACGAATGGTGGTCATGAAAATGAAGGTTTATGGTATTGCAAAGGATGAATTTTAACTGAGTGACTTCTCTTGAACATGTCGACGACACTAAATGGATTGGCAGCATTGACCCAAAACAAAAGTAATGGATGTTATGATAGATCAAGGTATGATGACCATCAAGCAGATAACCCAACCCAAATAGTCAATGAGAAGTGAAAGTGTCATGTTCAAGAGCGACCTGCTGCTATAAAGTGGTTTACTCCTTTTTCCATTTTACCCAGTCATTGCTGACCAATACCTATTTATTTTTATCAAGATTGAGGAGGATAACATATGCTTGTTATATAATTCCACCCTTCAGATGAATCCATCGCTATGTGATGTTTTAACGAGCCTAGCAAAGGTGAAACTCAGTCTTGTCATGATGGAAAAGTTTGTCACTATTTGATCTTTTACAATGATAACTCAGTCCTTTTCATGTTTAGAGAGTCTGAAAAGTGACAAAAAGAAAACTCCACAAGTTATTTTTCGTAGATTTGTCTCTCAAGTCTGAAAAAGCATAAAACAATACAAGAGAGAACCTGTTGACCATGTTTGTTCAATGTATTTATTTTTTGTAAATAATCTATCTCAGCCAGAAAAAGGGTTAAACTTATACTGAGTAGATGTCATTTCCAATCCATTAACGAGGTGAAAAGGACAAGCACTTGGTAATCTTTTCATATTTCAAGAGTCTGAAAATAGCTTAAAGAGGACTCCAAGGGGGTTTCTTTTTCAATGTTTAATAGATCTTGAAAAAGAGATAAAACTATGCTCTGTCCTCAAAGTACAATTCATGATCGTGCACATCAAATTATGTAAGTCAGAAGTAAATCTGTTCAAAGCAACACCAAATGGATGAAACATAACTATTTCATTGGTAAAAATAGGTAAATACTAAAGTTTACTCATTTAATGATCATGAAATAAACATAAAAATGACATTTTACCATGATATTTTCACGATTTGAAATTTACCATTCAATTTGTGCTCTAACCCTATTTTTTACCTCGATCTTCATCGGCTGATTGTGAGATATTCTACAGATCATTTCTCTTGTCGTCTAGACTAGGTAGGAGAGCTACCCCTCCTATTTATTTTCATATCATTCTTTTACTATTTCATGCAAGTTTAGAGGGTTTTTGGGGCCCCTAGGGTTTGAGTTTTTCACCATGGGACCAGTGTAGTCTTGCATGTCGAAAACTGCACCCAAGAGCACCTAGATAGAAGGGATTCTACATTGCAGTGTAGTGTCTCCTTGCCTAGGCTGCACTGGGTGAGTTTCAAAAACTTGTTTCACCAAATTGACCCAAAATTTCTTTAGTTTTTTACATGAAAAGGATCCTAGCTAAGCTTATGGTTTGATTTCAGGATTTCATCAGATCAGAATGTCTATTACTTAGTGAGAAAGAGAGCATGAAGAACAAGACATGGTTGCCCTAAATGATCTGGTACAATTGAGGCCCTCAGAAACTATGGGTTGCTCAAATACTTAAGGTTGTCCAGAATGAGGCAACAATTAGAACTATTGCAGTTCCTAGTTCATGCATGGGATCTGATAGATCAGGCTTTTCACATAAGAGATAAAGTTATCCCTATTGTGATCGATGATGTTTACTTTCTTACAAGGTTTTTGAGACATGGTGCCCCCATATCTCTTTCAGGTGCTTCCCATTGAGGGGAAATAGTGAGGGACTATGTTCGTCAATTCTGTTAGCTAGGTACACAGCCTAGAAAGGATGGAAAGATAATCATCAAGGACATCTATGATTTGCATTTGAGAATAGTCCTTTTCAACATCGCAAAGTTGGTCCTTGAGCCAACTGTATTCAACTAGTGCGAGGCAGTACTTTCTTCACTGAAAGAGTAGCCGACAAAGGTAAAGAGTGGTAAGACCAAGAACTTTAGTTATGGATCACTCTTAATTGCTTTTACCTTAGAAATAATTGCATTGATGCAACCCCAACATGTAACACTGGGTGTAGCTAGTCCTAGAGATCCACGGATGCAGCAGTGGGTCGAATTGATGTCTAGACATGTTGGTCAGTCATCGATTACATTTTCCACTGCATGCTTGAGTTGGCTCAATCAATAACACATTTTCATCGAGGAGCATCCATACTCAGGGATGGACTTTCGAGGAGATCCAGAGTTGATTCTACTAGTGGGCACTCAATGGGGTGCTATAGGTAAATTTTTTTTTGACCAAAGTGTTTTTTGATTTTTAAGTTCCTACATGTTTTTGTGTTTTGATGTTCTAAGACTAAACAAAAATCGTTCTTATGCATGCAGATGTGGGTATTGTTCGACCTATGAGGCACCGACAAGAGGAAGGTGGGCTAGTGCAAAGAAATGTTGGGAGAGCAGTTCTCTAGGATTTGGATTTGGCTGAGACACTGGCAGAGTTGCAGGATCATGTAGAGGGATTGACCCTTGGTATTCCAGATGTTCAGATCGAGGAGTTACCTATGAGGTTGCAGTGCCATACTATTGGAGTTATAGCCATTGGCTGCAGCTCTTGCACATGATAGCTCAGGCTATGACCTATTATCATGAGCATCACTTGGTCTACTTAGGATGCTTTTTGCATGCATTTTGAGTTTTTAGGTCAGATGACCAAACATGTCTTGGACACAAATTTTGTAAAAACTTTTTAAAACATCTATCTATCTTCACTTTCAGAGTTTTTATATATATATATGGTTATGTGCAATCCTATTCAACTAATGATGTGAATTGAAAAATTACTTTTACATGTCGCAAATGTCTATTTAACACATAGTTTGCTAATGAGTTGGTTAATGTGTTAAAGTTTCTGGAAATATGTTGATATTGAATGTACTCAAAATGTCTTTCCAAAATATGAACTCTAAGGAACATACGAAGAATTGTTTGGTTTGGGACAATATAAATGTTTGTTAATTGCAGTATGATGAGTTGTGAGTTTAGCCTAATGATGATTCAGTGAATGCCAAGTGAAATGGCATCAGAGAGAAGTTTGATCAATGTGCTATACTTAGCGATATTGTTCGTCGATCGACCGATACAAATCCCTTGAAAACTCACTAACTCACCACTTGTAGCGAAAATGGCCCATGCTGTAGAAGATAGGTATGTGTACTATGACTAGCACCATCAACGTAACAAAAAAATGGTTCCAAAGGTTCAGACATCTGCAAAAAATGAAAAGCAGATTACTTAACCACATAAAAAATCTAAAAGACACACTACCACACACACATGCAATTAAAGCATATATATATATATATATACAGTGAATTTTACTACACTCAATTAAGCATAGTAACATTTAAGGCACAACCCATTTTGGGGCTGCAACAATGGAATTCCATCATAGTCCACCAACTCATAGGCACCTTTTGCCAAAACACGCTTGACAATATAAGGGCCCATCCAAAGCAGCTCAAATTTTCCTTCTCCTAGTTTATCAACTTCCTGATTGTAAAGCAAGACCAGGTCTCCTTCTGGGAAAACGTGAGGCTTAACATTTTTTTCATATTGTGCCTTGATTTGTTTCTTATGTGCTTCATTAGCCAATGCAGCTTCACGATGGGTTCCATCCAGATCGATAAGTTCTAAGAAACGTGCTTCTTCTTCAGAAGTGTCGAGTAACAAGTCAATCACGAGTTTGAGAGATGAAATTTTGCATTGTATCAACAAAATTGCCTCCAAATCATAAACCAATTGAATGGGTGTGAATCTAGTTGCATTTCTCACCAAGGTTCGATATGCCCACAAGGCAGTGTAGGTTTTAATCCCATATAGAAATTACCTGCATTTGAATTTTAAAACATAGAAAATAAACAATGCGAGACCATAACACATAAAACACATATACACAGAGATTTTCCCCTGGATCCCAAAACCGGGACTACCAGCTTGATTTTTCACTATGTTCCTTTCAATGTTACAATACATATTTATACATGCCGAAGCATCCAATACCATGGACCGAAAACCATCGCATCCAAAACCATGTGAAAAAATCATGCACACAACCATAGGTAGGTCCACCCAACCTAACATAGGGTCCAAAAATTTTCCAAGGCACTGCCCCGGACCCCATAGAGTGGGGTTACCTACACCCCTCAAACCCCCTATGACTCCCCCTGCTATGCAATCGGTGCAATGAAGGGGGGGCCACACCCCCCTTCTAACCCCCCAGTTAACTACGTGGGCTAGTGGTGGAAATAATATAACACAACCCAACATTCTCCCACTTGTTGTTTTCTTTCCATAGGGGGCCACAAGAGAGCTTAGTCATTTATCCAGCCCTACAACACCCATTGTTTCCCTACACCAAGAGAACTTCTCAGAGCTCACAAATTTTTTCAATGCATTTGCAGTATTCTTCAAATTGTCCATCTTTACTAGCAACACCTTTTTGTCTTCTATCATATCCCTCACAAAGTGATACTGAACATCAATGTTCTTTGTCTTTGAATGATATGTAGGGTTCTTTTCCAAGAAAATTGCACTATGGCTGTCACAGTCTATCCTTATAGATCCCTCTACTAACCCCATATTTGAACACAATCTCTGCAACCAAACTGCTTCCTTGCTTCCATGAGTGGCTGCCATGTATTCTACCTCTGTAGTTGATAGTGCCACTATAGATTGTTTCTTACTCATCCAACTGACTGCACCTCCAAATAGGTTAAACACATACACACTTTTAGATCTTCTCTGATCCAGATCTCCAACCCAGTTTGCATCAACAAAGCCATGACTATCCAACACTCTGTCCAATCCTGGTCTTCCTTGGTAGCACAAACCATAATCACTAGTGCCACGCAAATACTTGAAAACCTGCTTCACTGCTGTCCAATACTCCTTCCCTAGTTTTGACATAAACCTGCTCAATAATCCCACTGCATGTGCAATGTCTGGTCTAGTACAGAACATTGCATACATCAGGCTACCAACTGCACTTGCATATGGAACACTGGACATGTCCTCTTCCTCTTCTTGTGTCTTGGGACCCTATTCAACAAATAACTTTACACCTATAGGAATAGGAACCTTCACCGGTTTACTATCCTGCATATTAAACCTCTGCAATATTGTCTCGACATACTTTCTCTGGTTTAACTAGAGCTTCCTCTTTGTCTGATTTCTTTTAATTTCCATGCCCAAAATATACTTTGTAGCACCAAGATCTTTTATTTCAAATTTTGAGGAAAAATTGATCTTCAAATCATGGATATTTTCTTTGTCATTTCCAACTAGAAACATATCATCCACATACAAGACCAGATAAATAACATGGTCACCAATTAATTTAAAATACACACAGTTATCTACTTTGCTTCTGGTGAAGCCAAGTCCCTGTATAAATGTATCAAAATTCTGATACCACATCCTTGATGATTGTTTGAACCCATATAGAGACTTATTGAACTTGAATACTAGTTCTTTCTTACCCTTCACTTCAAAGCCTTCAGGTTGCTTCATGTATATCTCCTCTTCCAGATCCCTGTGAAGAAATGATGTCTTCACATCCATCTGTTCTACCTCAAAATAAAAAGTAGCAGCAACAGATAAAAGTAATCTAATAGAATTTACCTTGGAAACAGGAGAAAAGATATCACCAAACTCAATTCCCGGCACCTAGGAATAACCTTTTGCTACCAACCGAGCTTTGTATTTCTCCACCTTTCCTTCTGCATTTGTCTTCTTCTTGAACACCCATTTGTTGCCAATGGGTTTCCTTCCAGCCAGCAACTCCACCAGATCCCAAGCCTCATTTTTGTGCAAAGATGCCATTTCATCAACCATGGCCTCTTACTAGAGTTTTCCATCCTCTGAATCTACTACTTCCTTCGCAGTTCTGGGATCATCATCAGTAAAAGATAAAGCAAAATTTGAACAAAAAGCAGATGGACTATACCTTTCTGGCTACCTTCTTTCTCGAACTGATCTTCTCACACCCAGAGTTTATGGCTCTTCATCTTTTGATTCCTCCTCTGCTGTAGAATCTGATTCTTCCTCCTTTATATCAAACTCTATCTTATGTTCCTTTGGTTGAACTTCATGTTTAATAACATCTTTCACCTCTTTGAACACCACATCTCGGTTGTACACAACCTTCCTTGTTACTGGGTTCCAAAGCTTTAAACCATTCTTATACCCAATAAAGATGCGCTTTTCAGATTTACTATCCAACTTGGTTCATTTCTCCTTTGGAACATGTACATATGCATCACATCCAAATACCCTCAGATGTGAAAGAGAGGGTTTCTTACCAGTCCATACCTCTTATGGAGTCTTATCCTGCAACTTTGATGAAGGTGATCTATTGACCACGTAACATGTTGTCTCCATCGCCTCTGCCCAGAATTCCTATCCTAACTCGGCACCACTAAGCATGCTTCTTGCCCTTTCCATCAACATCTTGTTCATTCTTTCTTCAACTCCATTTTGCTGAGGTGTATATAGAGTAGTCTTCTTCTTTGTCTGGTTTTCCACCAGAGCCTTGAATTCTTTAAAACTTTCAAAGACTTCAGATTTCTTCTTAAGGAAATATATCCATGTTTTCCTTGAGAATTCATCTATAAATGATACACAGTACATAGACTTACCCAGTGATGGAACCTTCACAGGTCCAAACACATCATTGTGCACAAACTCTAATATCTGTTTCGCCCTCTTACTACCAGAGGGGAAACACACCCAATTCAGCTTCCCATATACACAATTTTTGCAAAAAATAAAAATCTAGTTAGCTATTACTCATACCTTCTACCATACCTTTACCATGAAGTATTCGAAGGCCCTTATCTCCAATATGTCCAAGCATTTGATGCCATGACATGGTCTTCTATCCAGATACCACTAGATTTTCTACTCCACTTTCATGAACCACAGAACTGTTGCACCCATCAACAACAGTGCTACCTTGCAGATTATACAAAGTTCCAATCCTAACTCCCTACATCAACACTGGTGCTCCCTGAACCATCTTGCAGGTATCCTTCTCAAACACTATTTTTACACTTGCATCATCCAGCTTTCTTACAGAAATCAGATTTCTAGCTAATGCATGAATATGTAGAACACCTGGATTGTTCTAACCCTTCCACCTTGCAACTTCAACTTTACTTTTCCACGACCAACAATTCTAGCCTTCCTATCATCTTGTAAGAAGACATCACCACTATCATATTTATCATACTCGCAAAACCACTCTCTATGGGGAGTGAAGTGAAAGGATGCACCTGAGTCAATCAACCATGCCTCATGATCTACATGTCTACTTAAAGAAGCCAATTACACATCCCCACCTTCATATGAGGTGGTTTTCACCTCTGCAGAAGGAGCATCATCAAATCCCTTTCCTTTGTCAGGAGCTTTAGATTTATAGTCCCTTTTGTAGTGCCCTTCCTTTCCGCATTTCCAGCACACCACCTTTACAGGTTTTCTTGGAGATT